>JAPMUY010000659.1:0-7500 GCA_026901105.3 Galaxias olidus | reverse complement strand
ATTCTATTCTATTTCTATTCTATTTCTATTCTATTCTATTCTATTTCTATTGTATTTGTATTCTTTAAAGCTGGTTTCCATTTAATTCTATTCTACTCTATGGTATATTCCCTGACACACAACTGTTGTTAATATACAGTATCTTTTCTATATCAAGATCTATTCTACTCTATTCTATTCCACTGTATGTGACATTTCCTGGCAAACCACTGTTATGTTAAGGCCTATTCTATTCCATTCTATTCTATTCTATTCTATTCTAGTCTAGTCTAGTCTAGTCTGTCTACTGCTATTGGGGGGTGCAGTAGAGGGCTCATTGGGTGTGTGTGTGTGTGTGTGTGTGTGTGTGCGTGTGTGTGTGTGGTGTGTGTGTGGGGGGGGGGGGGATCTGTAAGGAGCAGCCCTGTATAGGCAGAGAGCGTGTCTAGAGGAGTTGAGCCAGAGACAGACTGACTAATGGAGCTGGGTCTGGCTGGGTCCTGCCCGGAGCCTGCCTCTCTGACTGAGTGTGTGGGAGGAGGCTGTGTGCTGCTGCATGCCTATGAGACACGGCCCAGAGATCCGGAGGGCTGATACTGCGTGTGTGTAGGTGTGGGTTTGTGCGTGTGGGTGGGTGGGGCTGTGTGACTCCGTAGGTGTGTGTGTGCGCTTTTGTGCGCGCGCGCGCGCGCGTGTATGTGTGTGTGTGTGTGTAAAGGACCCCGCCTGGAAGGGGAGGGCTTGGGACAGCCGCTGTCTCCCTGGTGTCCCTGTGCGGCTGCTTTACATTCTGCTGGTGTTCGGCTGGAGCCTCACACCGCAGCAGCAGCAGCAGCCGAGGCAGCCGAGCACATCCCTTACCCATGCCCTCTCCACACCTCGCCACCACCCCCCTCTCTCTCTCCCTCCGTACCGTTCTATCCTCCCTGTCTCTCCCACCTTCTCTCTCTCGCTCTCTCCCGCTCTCTCCCTCTCTCTCCCTCTCGCTCTCTCACCCTCTCTCTTCCTATCTCTGGCTCTCTCTGCTCCCCCCCCGCTCTCTCTCTCTCCCTCTCTCCCTCCCCCTATACATTGCAGAGAAGGAAAGTCCGCTCACATACCCTCCCTCCGAGGCTGTGTCCTTCCGCGACCCCTTCTCTGTCCTGGCAGGGGTGAGCTCCACCGACCGCGACCCCGGGTTTCCCGAGGCAACCGGCATCGACCCCCCCCCCCCCCCCCCACCCCCCTCCGAGCCGGTCCGATGGTGTCTGATGCTAGGCGGTGCAGCGCCGGGCGGACCGGGGGCTTATCGCGGTCTGCCTGGGGGGCTGCAGTGGAGGGTAGCCTCGCTGCACGGGAGCTGGAGGATGAGAGACGGAGATCAAAGCCGGGGGATCAATAGGAGCGAGAGGGGGCGCGAGAGGGGGCGCTATGCCCCCCCCCCCCCCCCCCCCCGCCCCCCGCCCCAATCCCGCAACCCCCACAATCCACCCCACACCACCACCATCACCACCCCCGTCCACCATCCAGCGCCCCCGCTGGAACAACAGGTAATATTCATGGTTAATATTCCCGGTTAATATTCCCGGTTGCTCACGATGCTCTGAAACCCAAGGAAGGACCAGGCGGGCCGAGAAGGCGAGAGACGGAGGGGGAAAAAAACACTGTAAGAGCACCGTGTGTTTGTGCGCGGAGACGTCCAATGTCAGAGGGTCAGAGTGAGTGGGAGGAGGGTGCGTTTGATCCGCGGCTCCAGCGGTGCCGGGGAGGTTATCAGCTGTACCCGGAGCCCCCGGGCCAGCAGAGCCGCAGCCAACAGCAGCAGCAGCGGGGTTGCACACAGCAGCCAGAGATCCAGCGCCGTGACCTAGAGAGAGGACAGCGCTGGCCTGGCACAGGCCCCAAACACACACACACACACACACACACACACACACACGCACACACACACACACACACACACACACACACACACACACACACACACACACACACACACACACACACACACACACACACACACACACACACACACACACACCCAGCTCCGCTTCAAAAAGGTCCAAAAGGCAAACACAGCCCACAGAACACGCAGAGAAACGTAAGCGGACGTGCCAGGGTGGAAGCGCTTGAGCACGGCACACATAGCAATCCCACCAAACTCACTGGAGCGTTCGCACACAGACACACACAAACACACACAGACACACACAGACACACACGCCATGTAATTTTATGCTCGTGACAAACAAACAAAATCATTTGAACGTGCACGGAGAGAAAGTTTGATACGTAACATCCAAGAATATCAAACTCTACCACACGTCACGGACGCACCGCATACTGACTGGGGGGGTCTGCATCTGCACGTCCGTCGAGTTGAGAAGTTTGAAAAGTTTCTCCGCATACCTGCCTGCCTGTCTCTCGGCCTGCCTGCCTGCCTGCCTGCCTGCCGGTCTGCCTTTCCATCTGTC
Source organism: Galaxias olidus (assembly GCA_026901105.3). Lineage (NCBI taxonomy): Eukaryota > Metazoa > Chordata > Actinopteri > Galaxiiformes > Galaxiidae > Galaxias > Galaxias olidus. Next base: position 5,068 of record JAPMUY010000659.1, on the reverse strand, counting down.
TGTCCGTCTGTCCGCCTGTGAGAGTGTGTGGCTGGCGGGGGGAAGGAGGCGGTGTGTTTTTTGTGTGGTTCCTCCACCTCTGACCCCCCATGGACAGACGGAGGACGAAGGCCCCAGCGTGTGCGGCCGGCCGGGAGGCCTCCTCCTTTCATCTCGCCCTGCAGACAGAGATGCATATGCATCAGGAGCCCCTCATCCCTTTTAAAGCCTTCCCCCTGAAGTCTGGCTTCCTCCGCCTCGCATAGGATTCCGACATGAAACAGAAGAGGGAGAGGAGAGAGAGAGAGGAGAGAGAGAGAGAGAAGGAGAGAGAAAGAGAGAAAGAGAAGAGAGGGAGAGGAAGAATGAGAGTGAGAGAGATGGCGAGAGGAAGAGGAAGAAGGGCAGAAAGAGAGATGGAAGGGAGCTGTGTGGACCTTGGGCAGAGCAGAAGGAGAGGAGGCCGGTGGCGACTTGAGAAGGGAGCGTTTGAAGTCTGGTGGAGAGGAGAGCTCGCGAGGGCCGGCCTCGTGGCGGGAGTGGGACTCAGAGGCCCCTCGATCAGTGTCGCCGTCCTCAGAAGAGACAAACAGACGGAGGGAAAGAGGGAGGGAGGGAGGGAAATGAAGGAGAGGTGGTCCCCTCTTCACTTAGTGAACCAGACAAGCTCCCTCAGTGCAGCGCGGCGTGTGGATGAGGTGGAACCGGTGGGTCTGAGTCTGAGTGAACCAGGTAGTGTACAGCGCCATGGGGCTGTTACAGCCATGCGTGGACACAGTGTATCGATCAATACGCTACGGGGTGTTGGACCATGGCCACAGTATGTCCCCACCGGGCCTCAGAGAAACGTCCACCGCTAGCTTAGAATTTGTCTCGCGTGGCCATCCCTCCAAAATCTAGTTCTTTCAAACTACACTAGCGGTCCGGAGACTTTCCCATGCGATTCTTCTCTTCTCTCGTCCTTCGAATCTGGAGATTTTTATTGAATGACGCGTTTGATTGGCTCTTCTAAACGTCACTCACTCTTGCGAAACCATAGCGACAGAAGGCGAAAGCCTCCCCAGTTCACGACACCCCCCTCTTCCTGGTTTGTGCGTGGCTATTTGCGTACAAATTTCAGTCTGTCTTTGAAGCTCCGCCCATTTCAATACGTAATTGGTTATTTTTGAATAGTAACAAGTTGCAAGTCTCCACCTCCTTTACACAGGCTTTTACTTCCCCAGGCTTTTGAACTAAATGTGCAGAAAGCTGTAACCAAGGCTGGCTCAGACTAGACGCTGTAATGTAGCTGTGGCTGGAGACACTGGAACGCGCGGCCATCCGAGGCCCAGACTCAAAAGGAGGCGGTCGCCCATCCTTTCCCTCTCACCTCCCCTGCACTTCCTCTCACCTCTTTGTCTCGCCGGCTCCCCCTCTCTGTCCTCCAACCCCACCACCCCACCTCCCTATCGGGCCTAGGTGTGAGGAACAGTAGACGTGCTGCAGCAGATATATCCCCGGCTTACACCAGACTAGCACCTGATGCCCGGGGGGGGTCGGGAGCTAGTGGAGCCTCGCTCTGCCTCTCTCTCTCTCTCTCTCTCTCTCTCTCTCTCTCTCTCTCTCTCTCTCTGTCTCTCTCTCTCTCTCTCTCTCTCTCTCTCTCTCTCTCTCTCTCTCTCTCTCTCTCTCTCTCTGCCACCGCCACGATGAACCGCGCCTGGATGCTGCATGGAAGGGGCTCCAGAAAAACGCTGTTCGTTCATTCATTAGCCAAGGGTCAAGGAAGGCTGTCTAAGCTCGTATCGATCCAGTAGTATCTGTAAACCAAATATGACGAGAACTGTGTATGCTGTAGGCCAACTGGTGATGGGTGGATTGTCTCTGCAGTCCTCCGGATCCGCGTGTACGAGTATATCATCCACCTGCCGCCCACCCAAACAAATTATTTTCTCCGATTTAGAAACGCACGCCCATCACACTTTACCGTTGTTTCTCAGTGGGATATATGCATGATGATATGGTAACATATAGGCTGGTTTGACATGAATAAACATTTATTTCAAGTGAAAGTTGTTCGTCGTTGGTCAAATGAAAATAGCAACTGGTATTTCCACAATAGCTTGAACACAGGCTGACATCTTTAATCCCTTCAGACTTTCCTCATTAATGATAGTATTTTGCACCCACCTGTAACCCCTCTGCTAATAATTAGTTTATAAATTTTTGAGGCTCGGCGCACCCTATCCACCGTTATAAATGCCTTTAGCACATCCCTAGTGCCAACGATACAGAATAAGTTGCTCCCGAATAACATACTATTTTTGGAAAAAGTTTGAGTACCCGAGAGAAGTTGCTAGACGAGGCTTTACGCCCCAAAATTCAACAAACCAACTTCCTCCTGGCTTTGAGAGAACACAAAATGCTGGGGTCACATGTTTCAGTTTAGCATACTCACCAGTTTAAGTGAATCTTTGGGGTAAGTGGTATGTTCTTTTTCGGTTTCAGTATTCAGCAGGCAGTATGTTCAAATTGAACACGTAGTAGATTGTTTTTAAGTATGTGCTTCTGGACACGGCCTTTGAGTGGCACCTGCTCCTGCCACTCCGTCCTCCCAGCCCTGGAGGCAGTGCACCACGCTCCATTTGACAGGACAGACGTGGAAACATTTAAAACCCTTCAACATTGAAAACATCTAAAGACATTAAAAGCACCATTCTACTGCATGTCCTCCGTTTGAGCTGAAAAAGCAAGGATACTTTTTCACCAAGGGCCTTCTAGCCGTGAGCTCTCTCCAGCAGCACGCTGGTCGAGGTGCGCTGGGAGCCGGGGGGAGCTAAGCGTAGCCTTCTGTTTCCAGTCCCACCATTCAAAAGCCAGCGCGGCGGAGCCCGCAATCTCGTCTCTTTGCTTCGAGGAACCACTTCACCCTGACCGCCCTTCACCCCGACGGTTCGTATTGTGCCGACAAGCAAAGAGCGATTTGTAAAAGCCCTAGAGCCGCTATTGACGGCCGACAGAGAGAGAGACCGACCGACGGAGGAGCCGAGTGGGAAGATGGCGGTGCTCCGCGTTCCCCGTTCAAGGCAACCCCCCCCCCCCCCCCGAACGGTTAGCTTTCCTTTCCACCCTGTCCTTGGACGCGCCATTGAACGGCCCCGCTGAAAAGATGTGACGTGGGTGGTCAGCAGAGTGTGTGTGTGTGTGTGTGTGTGGGGGGGGGGGGGGGAGGCGAAAGAACAGGTGCACGGCGTGGGCGGGGAGGGGGAAAACAGTGGCGCTCGGCCATGACGGCGGGCGCGGAATTTGCCCTTCCCCCTTGAACTAACCCGTCCCTCCCCGGTCAGGTGAGACAGGAGGGCCGACAGACACCGGCTGAGTTGAGTGCGCCGGCAGACCGTCTCCCATGCGCACCCACCCACCCACCCCTCTCGCAGGCCCAGAAAGGCCTGCCTCGCCCCTCTCGTCCCTGGCCTCGGAGCGGCGCGAGGTTACGGGCGCTGTTGATGTTCCCACGAGGACTCCGCTCCTCTTCCTCTTGGACCCAGGTCAGAGCGCACGTGGAGCGGGAGGAAGGTTGGCGAGAGAGAGAGAGAGAGAGAGAGAGAGAGAGAGAGAGAGAGAGAGAGAGAGAGAGAGAGGGGTGTGTGTGTGTGTGTGTGTGTATCGACGGCGTCTCGGTGTCCCGTCCTGAACAACAGAGCGGTGCCGTGGTGGGTGTATTCTCGCAGCCTGAACCACATGTATTATTTAAAGGAAAAGCCCTTAACTAGGTCACGCCGCCATAGCCTACAAAGCAGCCCGATCTGGAGACGGCCCTCCTCTCTCTCTCTCTCTCTCTCTCTCTCTCTCTCTCTCTCTCTCTCTCTCTCTCTCTCTCTCTCTCTCTCTCTCTCTCTCTCTCTCCCTCTTCCTCTATCTCTCTCTCCCGCTCCCTCTCCTCCTCATGTCCTGAGCTCACTCCTGACTGATGGATGGAACTCAATAAAGGAATGCAGAGCAGCATGTGTGTTTGTGTGTGTGTGTGTGTGTGTGTGTGTGTGTGTGTGTCAGCGGGGGAAGAGGGGCGAGAGGGGGAGTAAGGGAAGGCAGGAGGCTGGGTTGTTAGGAGACCACCTCCGTGGCTAATTCTGGAGCCGGGCACACTGTAGGATTGGCTGTGGCGCCGCAGACCGAGAGGAGAAGCAGCAGGGGGGCTACTGGGCAGAAACCATTTTCTGATCTCTCCTTTTTTCCTTCTCCCTCCTTCTCCTTCTCCTCCCACTCTCGCCGTCTCGCTCTCGCTCTCTCTCTCTTTCTCTCTCTCGTATTGTCTCCCTCTCTTTGCTTTCTTCCCTTTCTTTCATGAGAGCCCCCTTTTATTTCTGGCTCTCCGTCATTCTCTTGATCTGCCTCATCCTTCTCTCTCCCGCTCGCTGCTCTCCCCACTGCTTCTCGCCGTCTCTCCCTCCTCTCCCTCCTCTTCCTCGTCTCTCCCGCCTCTCCCTGCTCCCCCCCGCCCCTCCGTGCGTCTCCTCATGAGACCTTTGTTAGAGGGGCTGCTGAGAGACTGCAGCGCTGCAGACAGGGGGAGCTGAGCCTCCACTGACGCACACACACTCACTCACGCACAAATACACACACACTCTCACACACACACACACACACACACACACACACGCAACCCTCTGCTAGCCTGCCTGGCTGTATGGCTCTGAAAAGGAATTTCAATAGATCACTATCTGAAAGAACGTTCTGACAAAGAGAGAGATATTGAGAGAGAGAGAGAGAGAGAGAGAGAGAGAGAGTGAGAGAGATAGAGAGAGAGACAGGGAAAGAGAGACAATGAAACACAGAGAGAGAGAGGCGGTGAGACAGAGGGAAAAAAGGACGACGGAGCACAGACACAGACAGCGTGAGACAGTTCCAGAAGGTCCCCCCACCAATCCAGCCCCCCCCCCACCCAGCGTCCGCGGCGACAGCGCCTGTCAGCAAGCGCCGCTTATCAAGGCCCCCCATCTCTGCTGGGCCCCAAGAGATGCCACGGCGACCGCCGCACCGCCACGCGAGAACCCGCCACCTCTCTCTAACTTTCTCTCTCTCTCTCTCTCTCTCTCTCTCTCTCTAGGTG
>JAPMUY010000658.1:90000-156758 GCA_026901105.3 Galaxias olidus | reverse complement strand
TTTACTGCGGTGAGATAATAGTTGAGGAGTAATTTGGAGGGCGAGGGTAACGAGGTCCATGTGTGTGGAGGATGAGCTAAGTGTGCCAGTCGAAGAAATGAAGGGAATCAAAGGCAGCGGCTGGCATGAGATGAAGTGACTGCCTTCCATTTCTCCCTCTCAAGTCCTCCTTTTCACTATTCCTCCTCCTCTGCCCTTCAGATGAGCGATGGATAGGGTTTCAGCCGGTCATAAAGGCCGGAATGCTCGTGTTCCTGCCGTTCCGTTCTCTCTCTAATCTCCCCTCTCGCCTCTGCTTCAAATCCGCCCATCTCACATTGGCAGACTGTAAACGGAAGACAGGCCAACCTAATAGGAACAAAAAGTATGTTCAGGCCATTATGTTGGGGGTAATCAAATACAAGCAAACAGGTTTCCTCGTCTTGATGAAAAGCTTGGTCTTTGCCCATTGGAAGAATCAGAAAAAAATGTGTTCTACTTCAGCCATGCGGAAGAGTCACGGAATAGCTGTACTCCTAGAACGGGATGGGCGGCTGATATAGGCTCAGGTCATAATTGTGCTAGTGTTACATTAGGAAAGCTGGCATGAAGAACATAGGACTTATCTCACTAAATAACGATCAAACAGGTCAGTTTGAGCAGTATTTAGCCTTAGAAGTCTTTAAAAAGAGAAAAGAGAGGAAGAATGACAAAAAACAAATTCTGTTGCTACTGAAACCGTTCACTCTGTAAAAGTTGCCGACCACTCGTCTGTGTTCAAAATAAGAAAAACTCAAGGGTGTGGGGGTTGAATGCCAAGTTGACCAACCGTTTGCTTTGCACCATCACAATGAGCAGAGTCAGTACGTAGACGACTCAACTTTAAATGTTTCTCTGGAGCTTCAAACTAAAGCAGACACAAAGATAGGGACTGATTTGTCCATAGTAAGAGAGCCACATGACAGGGAGGGGAAGGCCGACGATTTAGTGTCACAATGAAAGGAAACTTACCTTAAAAATGCACTACTTCTAAGAGATTAGAATGTCTACTACAACTTGTTTCAGACTTTTATAAACAGCACAGAGAGATTAAAGTGCACAGGGAGAGCAGGACATGCAGGCCCCTGTTTCATTTAAATGACTCACCAGGCTGAAGTCCCATGGGGTTCCGGGGGTGCGGAAGGTGAAGGAGCTTCCTCTTCGTAGTGAACGCCTAAAAGACGGACAGAGAAAGACAGTACACGTCATGAATAGACCACCACAACATTATTGGGGACCACAACACTAATTTAGCATGAGTACTGAATGTCCATTCAACACATTCGTGTGAATACATAAACAGAACAACCATGCTAATTCCCCCATCTAAATCAAACAAACCAAATCCTATCTGGTCACCAGGTGAGATCCCAGGGTCAATGCAACACCTGAATAGGCCCATGTGTAGGCCCATAGACGTGCCAGCTAATAGGCCCATAGTAGTGCCAGCTAAACAGCTGGGTCAACCCACAAACCATTCAATCTGTGCCAATTCATTCCTTACCAGCCCATTCTCTGAGACGGATACGTACCACATCCTCAGCCTGACGTAGCCACACTGCTGTCGTCTACACTGCATTCTCTGGTGGCCAACCAACAGTCAGACCCCCCAGTGTCACGTTAGTAAGTGTCTGAAACTAGAGGGTCTCTAGATCCACACACACACACACACACACACACACACACACACACACACACACACACACACACACACACACACACACACACACACACACACACACACACACACACACACACACACACAACTCTCGTCTCCGTATGGTGCAGTAAGGACAGTGCCCCTTGAAGAAGGAGCACCTTACAACCCCCTTCCGTTCCAACATCAACCGCCAGATCGATCAGCCAAGGCTTTGGGGAGGCTCATTTTATCTTCCTTAGGTAAAGACTTTAATGTTAATGTCACCTGAATATCACCCATTTGATTGTCTTTATTAAATCACCCAGCATCAGACAGGCTCAATGGAGTGTATTAGATTAAACCCCATTGAAGATACAGGGCCAGGGAAGACACAAGACCCAATCATTGATCGTGACTGATTTCACAGCCAGCTTCCTCAGGTCAGTCAACAAGCCTTAGATTGTCAACAAGCGAAGGGTCTGCTTTTAACAGATGCTATTGAATAGAACAGGAGAACTCAGCAGGCGAAGGATACAAGCCAAGGTGTAACAAGATCCTATTGCTTAATACTTGTGTTTCATTTAGCCTTAATCAAACTGAATAACTCCAAACCTAAATCTTTAACAGTTGAGTGGCCTCCAAGTTCTAAATAAAGGCTTAGGCTGAAAATGGAGGAATCCTAAGAATCCTCGAACCCTCAAAACCACATGTCCCTTACGTGTGTTCCTAGTGGCACTCCTAAGGCCCAACTCATTCCAGTCATTCTGTTGGCTTACTTGTTACAGGTGGCACATGTCCAGTGACACAGAGCACTTGTCCATTTAGCCATGTATGGCATTGGAGGCAGCTGTGGAGTCACTCCACCACCTTCCCTGTGGGCCGACTCTGGGCTAAGGCTGAGAGGGACTGAACAAAATGACTAAATGTGTCTCAAGGAGACACTGGAGCTAAGAAAGAGGTTCAAAACAAAGTGTGCCGTGAGATATGCTATCACGTGTGAAGAACGGGCCTATCGGAGTGAGAAGAGAGGGAGAAACAGAAAGCCTCTCTGGGTGTTCAGGAGCGTAGATGTGAGTAATCTGCGCCAAAGGTCACGTTGTGAAACTGTTGGAATAAAAGCCAACGGACCTCTCCATCCATTCATAACACTGCAACACTGAGATGAATACAAGTGGAGCTGCTCCTCGACAAAACTTGTAATAGAAAGATTAGCTATCATGATTCAAGTAAGCAAACACGGTCATCACGTCTTGCATGATATGTAGGTGGGTTGTTTTACCTATTCAGGTTGCTACTTCCTAACCCTACCACATGTGGGAAAAGGTGACAATGCTTAGGGCCTACTGAATCCTATCGGAAGATGAGAGCTGCATGGTTCAGCATCAGGTAAAAAAAAATATACATGAATAAAAAAGAACAGCAAAACACCATTGAGTGAGTTTTTAACCAGAGAATATTTAATATAATATGAGTATGTCATTATAAATTCAGCAGCCTAAAATCTTGTGGTATATTGTCAGACCTATCTGTGTGTTCCCAAGATGAGAATGTGCTGTGTGAAATGATGTGTTCTTCGCCGGCGGTGATGATGCTCTCGGTGCTGTGGGAACCAACCTGTGTGTGTGCTGCCCCAACAGCATTGTCTGACTGAATGGTCAGGTCTGTGGAATGTACAGGGTTTCCCAGGAAGACCAAACAATCACACCGACTGTTGCAGTGTGTCTGAAGAATGGCAGGCATAAGCCTTGGGCAAAGGAAGGACCTAGGCAGGGCCACCCTACGCTAACCTGTCCTTTTAAAAGTAACTTCAGTAGCTCAGCGAAGGCAGAGCAGACCTTTTTCTCACACCGGAGGTGGGGAGGCATGCAGGGAATGAGGTTCAGGCACTAGTGGAGGCATGCACACAACATAACATTACAGTAGATTACATGACAACTCCTCTCTAACTTGCTGTACTGAAATAGCCTACACTAAACAACTGCTTTAAAGGGCTGTGGGTGGCCCTAAAAATCTGTGATGACTTTACCTGACCTGGCTGGTTACTAGTGGCTAGTAGAAATATTTAAAGAACATGTGCTATTCTCTAGTGGCAGCACCTGACAATAGTCTTTCTCTTTCTTTCTGTGTGAGTAAAAATCCAACAAAACAAAGAAAATCGTAACTAGGGCAGGGCCAAGGAGCAGCGTGTTCCACACATTTTACACAGAGCCCTCTCCTCCTTAATTATTAACACATACACACGCACACGCACACACACACACACACACACACACACACACACACACACACACACACACACACACACACACACACACACACACACACACACACACACACACACACACACACACACACACACACAAAAGGCCCTTTGTCTCAAAGGTATATGATAGTAAAAGCGTGACGTGTCACAGTAAAGGTCCAGACAGTAGCACAATGCACAATCAAGTTTCAAATTAGTACACAAAATTAGTTGGGTCTAGACTCTAGAGCCCAATCGATTTTATCGACTATAGGCTGGCATGGTGGTATTGGCAAATATTTTTTACATTAATTTACAAATTTTTATACTAGGAGTAGTAACCATAAAAACATTGTTGTATGTTGTTGTATTTTTTTGTAAGTTAAACGGCAATTCCAGAAAACCAATGCCTTAAAATTGCAACGTCAGCGGGGTTGCACTAAAAAAACATTCTTCAAATAGACCCAAGAATAGATACTAGCCCTTCAAAGCTTTTCTATTTATTATTCATAAATCTCTTCTGCAAAGGACACTAGGCTAAGCAAACTCAGGTCCCGAGTAGTCAAATCTCTCCAAATATCAAGTCAGCTGATATCCATGTATGGGGGAACAAATTGACAGCAAAAACATTCTGGCAAATGCAATAAATTTCTATGCAACAGTACATGTTCCTTAGACGTTTCTGCTACATTTCTATGATCTAAAACGTTCTGGAATTCAGTCTATTCTAATTTCTGGACAGTTCAGTCAGGCGTCCAAAATCGAACGCCAAAATTTAACACAGTTCTCAATATCACACCAAGTTGCAGGTAAAAGTCACCTCCAAGCAAGGGACCCCTGACCTATAGGAAGGGTCAACCAAAAGAATTATCAAAGTATGTCTACACCTGTTTATTGGCATAATAATGAGAAATGCATTCAATTTAGCTTGAGATTTTGGACTGTCCGTCCACAAAACTGTGAGGTCTGAAAAACAAAACATTGTTCAACAGTTTGAGATGCTAACAATATTAAGAAGCTATTTCACTTGTCAATATTCAGCAGGTTTAAAGGAAATAATAACCTTTCGTGATGGCTACCCTTTTAGTCTAAAAGGTATAAAAAATATATATATTTTGGTCAAAATATCTTGCCATATTATGCCTGTTTAAGGTGTACTCAAAGCCCAGACAGAGATCAAGTCGGCAGTTCACATGGAAGATAATTTAGTCAGAAGAGCTGAGATTGGACAACCACTTCTATTTTAATCTAATACCATCAATTGCATTCTTGAGTCAGGGTACAACATTTCCTTAAGACCAGGACCTAAGTCGACATCGAAAATGCAACAAAATAAGTCATTAAGGAAAGTCTTTATCGCCACCCTGTGGTGACGCAACAACAAGGCAACACGTAGTGAGATGCATCGTGTTGTGTTCAAAACACGACTATGGGAGAATAGAGGCTATCTAGCTTCATAACAAACATACAGTACGTAAAACAATTAACCCTGCAACTATGTTGTTTTTAATAGTTTTATGGATGTATTGTTGTGTAGCTAATGTTAGCTATGTACAGTTTTTATAGTGCGATCAAAAACGGTCCGGTTATTTAGCTAGCTCATTATTTACCTAGCTATATTTACCAGTATTATCCGCTCCCTCAATTACCCAGTGCTTTAACAAAAACGTCCCAGCGTTTGGGCTTAATAATATGTTTAGACCGCACTTCGCCTCACCTTTTAGTACAGTTATTGCCCTCGGGAGAGCCTTCATCAGTGGCGAACTTCCTCTTGAAGTTCCTCGAGCTTGTGTTTCGTTCCAGTTTCTCATTGTTAAGCTCTGCAACCGAAGTAGTAGGCTGTTCCTTGCAAGTTTCCATCATTGGAAATCGAATACAAATAACTAATGTAAGCGTTGCAATAAACCGTGTTGTATATTAGAAACAAAATTAACTGGCGTCATCTAGATGGCATTGATCAGGTCAGGTTATAATAATGGGAGTGTACTAGCTAATGTTTGAATATGGCGGAAATCCAGATAACAACCAATAAGGAAAGACTAGAAGCACTCGTTGCTAGGATATCAGACAAAGTGGGATGGCCACACAGGAACAAAGAAGGTTTTCAGGGCGGGGCCAACACCACAGATATCAGTGAGTGACACGAGCCGTTTTAGCAACGGTCGGTCACATGTCTTGCAAGTTGCAACAGTAACTAGACTAGACTTGTGTGATCAAGTATTCGAGCAAACAAACACACACACAGCATTTAGTAATAAGCGTAACCATAATTTATTAATTTTTAGATAGGCCTATGGGGGCTGTACAGAGCTGCCTCATGAGATGTTCCAGTATGGAGCCTGCCCATAACGGAATTCACCTTTGCCTGGTGCTGTCATTGTGGCTGACTTGTCCATAAGAGCAGAAAGGGTAAGGGGCTCCAAGGGGTCACGACTTTTCCCTTCACATAATCTGATTTTATTCAGCATATCATCTAGGCCAATAACATATCCATCCACACACAAACACACAAGAGCACATCATCACAAATGGCAATATCTTCAGTTTGAAGAGGTACTTCATGTAATCATCATCCTAATTAGATTTATGTGTAGTGTTATACCCTCTCTGATCTCTTGGTCCGGAATGGAATTGTTGCCAGAAAACTGTTTGCTTATACTAGACAGCATCCTGTGTTCCAGTCTGTTGGTCAGCCATCCAGAAAAAAAAGGTATAGAAATCACAAAAACTAGAAAGCACTCAAATAAAATAGAAGACATGTTATTTCTCAGTATTAGTGTTTAAGCCTATGAACAGATTTACTAGCACACGCCTGGTCTCGTTGCTCAGCTCTCCTTGAGCCTGACTTGGATATTTGGGCTTGGTACAACGTTTCAAACCCTTTGTTTTAGTGCTGTGGCAGCCAAGCATTTGCTCCTGTATTTGGAGCAACAAAGGAGGGAAATAAGCAGATTAGTTTTAAATTCAAACACATTGCTTTGAATGTGGTCTAATGTAATTCAGAGTTTTAATAGATAGGACTTTGCTTTTTAATCCTTTAATGTTTGTTAATCTAAGGCTTTTACAAACCATGCCTTTCTCAGCACATTCTCTGCAAGGTACTTCGCAGGGCTCTCCCCACCATTTAGCTTGCTGAGGTCGGGTAGTGGGTTGTTCGCCATGAGTAGTGCTGTCTTGTCCACATTAATCTCTGAGGCCTTGAACATGAGAGTCACGCGATTCATGTGACGTTGAGACTTCCCCTTGCATTGCACATCCAACAGCGTCTGAAAATCCATCTTATCATTGAACGCCTAAGAGAGAATTAAAAAGATCGATAACAGTAGTTTGTAATTGAGACAGTTTTATTATACTATGACATGATAATGTAGTTTACACATACATTCATGATTTCGTCCCCACTTGTCTCCATCTGAGCAAGTCTGGATGCCGATTCCTCCCTCAGAATCCTCCAGATTTCTTTCGAGTCCAGGACTGTTCCATGGTAAATATATTTGGCCACAGTCAAATAATTTTTCAAGCTAAGCTTTTTCTCAGTTTACATAGTTTATTTTTCATGCACATCCAGCAGACCCAGCGCAGTAACCACAGAATCTTAACGTTGGGATGAACAGCTGCAGTAGGTTTATCCCTTAACCTACCTTTTGCTTTCTGATAGATCTCACAAGCCTTAGGGGTAAAGGCCTCATCCTTGGTTAAAGGCCTATAAAAACATCTGCAATTTTACTCCCATGAGCCCTGTACATTTAAAATACAATTGTGAAGAATAAGTATCCCAAACGTTTCACACCACCTCACACTGGCACACGCTAATATGTTACTTACTTTTTAGGCATTTTGATAGTGAATCCTCACATTATGATTTGAATGTTGACATTGTGGAATGTTTGCAGAAAATAACATGAAAACGCATTCTATAGCATGTTGCACAGTTTGCTATGATGTCACAGTTTAAAAGCAGAGCTAATGAATTATTATTTATTATTAGTATTATTTATTTTATTCATACAGGGTTAACCGACTGAGACCAGGTCTCTTTTCCAGCAGTGCCATGCTTAAAGGCAGAATATAAACCCCCCCCCCCCCCCCCCAAAAAAAAATTTATGTTTACAGTACAGTATTTACAATACAGTACAATTTTTAAGTTTCAACCAAACAAACACACTCTTCAACTCCCACATCCTCCTGTAAAAGTTGAAATTGTTCAACAGAAACAAACTGCTCGAATTTCAATTCCTGTTTATTTATCCAAGACAGAAAAACTGAAAGCTGATTTAAGTTGTTTTCACTTTGAGGCTTTCAAGGTTGATATCGTCCTGTAAGGGTGTCCTATGACTACTGGATTTGTGTTTTAATAATGAAGTAAGGTTAAAAGGTAACTTGCCCAGCAATGCCTTGTAAACAAAAAAGAGACAATGTTTTTCTCTCCTATCACTAAGAGACGACCATCTTACTTTTGTATACAGTGTACAATGATGAGTTCTAGAACTATCCCGTTACAAAATGCAAAATGTTTTACGTCCATTTTTTTAAATTTATTATTTTGGGTTGTACAATATAGATATATTTTTAAACTAGTCTTAGCCCAAAATGAACCGTTTGGACTTAAAATCAGGTTGCATACTTTAGGGACTGTAGCCAAAACAAGTCTTTGTTTCAATTTGACAATGATTCACAGCCACAATGATTTTTTTGGGTTGAAAAACTCAGATTCATGACAAGGATACAGTCTAAGGGAATTGATGTTGTGTTTCAATTTTAGTTGTTCCTTACCATCAAGGTGAAAATAGCATACAAAACACTGAGGCACTAACAAATTACCTGAGAATACATGGCCTATTTATAATAAAAAAGGACAATGTTCCTCGCCAGTTGACATCACAAATAATATCAAACCAACGTTGACTTGACTTATTTTTCATAGCTGAAATTCTTAGATGCCTTACCTCTGTAGTCCATGTGAGAGGTACTGTATTCACTTTCACGACATGCTTCTCTTCCATCACACTCTCTTGAATGATATCCAGGCCCATAATCATGTTCACACCATGATAAAAGTCAATGATGTACCTCACAGAAACCCCAGGTAGCTTGTTGAGGTGCAATATCTATATCAAAGTTTATGGGTGTGACTTGGTAGACCATAGTGACTAGAACACAGAACAGATAAGATAAGTATCCCTGTATATATCATCAGAATTGTATTTTGGAAAATGTGTGTTCATTACTTGAATAATTTGTTCATTACTAGAAATTAGAAATATATTGAAGCCAACTATACTGAGGTTTTTGCTCCAATCTTTCTCCTTTAGTGGCTTTAATCCTTGTTTAGAGGGTCTTTCCTGTGTTTTCTTGTATCTTTGACAGTCTTGTGTTCAGTTCCAAAAGATGGATAATTAGATCTATTATGGTATATATAATTTGCAACGGGGGTTACATAGAAAATAGCATAGTACAGTATATGTATCTAGAATAATTATGAAAGACATAGAGACAGAGACCACGCAGAGGCCAATCAACGTTTATTCATGTGTATACTAAAGTTTGACAGGCAAAAAAAGTCTGAAATTCAGGAAGAATTTAAATTCAGTTCGATCCAACATTGTAGGGTGACAAAGTGATCCATTTGCGATGATGCCCGGTGGTTCACTTTCAGACATTGGTGCATTGACCCCCAGTTTTATAACCGATTTCAAATGGTGCTAGAAGGCGGCAGGGGCTCTAAACACCAGAGGAAATCAGTCATCTGTTATTGGGGTGAAAGAGGATGAAGGAGGAACGGAGGAGGGCTACCATGATAGTCTGTAACTGTCACATCGAGTCAGAGTTGTTCGCCTATACCCAAGAACACTGATTTCAAATGGTGCTAGACACTGGAAAAATACATCTAAACCACCATGTGAAACCAGCATCCGGGGGAAGACATTGAGAGCCGGACCACAGTCCTAATAGACAGCAATGTGGGAACTAAACACACGTAATAATAATAATAATAATAATAATAATAATAATAATTAATTGGAATTCGTTTTTAGCGCTTTTCTCAGGACTCAAAGCGCCTTACAAATTGGTCGCCACACGGTCGTATCATCCAGGCATTTCGATGACTTGTTATGTATGAATCATCTGTCCGACAAAAATCACTGTTCTCATTAAATGTGATTGTCATGGCAGCGAAGCCACAAGAACAGCTGACATGCCAAAATATTTTCTATCCAGCTCTCTAAATACACTAAACGTAAAGAGCATATTTTTTTACAGTCACTTTAGTTTTGGATAAAGCGGCATAATACATTTCAGTCAGTCACACATTCATTACAATGAGATTAGTTCTGAGGACAAATATTCAGTCATAGCGCTTTTGCATGTAAGCTCCTATTCAATAATAAACACTGTGGTAACTTACCCCAACCAAATTAGGTCCTTTATGGAGCACTCCTCAGTTGTGGATCCTGGGAAAAGCACACAGAAGCACCACATGACAACAGTTCAGAGAGTGTATGTGTGCCTGTTTATAGAAAACAAACTACCCTCTCAGACATGAAACAATAGAACAGCTTTACTGGACCTTCGACTGAAGCTGCTAACAGAGGGTTTATTGTATTTCCCCTCCTGAACCTGTCCTGCAGGTATCTATGGACACAAGGCCAGTACAGGTAGTGGGCACATCATGCTTTCCATGTGACGAAGGTACACACCCCTTTATAATCTAAATCCTACCTACCTCTGCTTGAATAGATGACAGGTAGAGTCATCCCTAACAATAAACAGTGTTAAATACGCACGCACACAGGCACACACACTTAACACACACACCTTTTCATTGTCCGTGACATCTCTGTGCTTATGTAACCGTTTCAGCTGGAGAGATGTGTGTCTGACCAGAGATGTGTGTCTGAGTGTGTTGCGTGGTGTCCAGTGTTGGAATTTAAGGAACACAAAGATCTCTGTGCTTGTATTGTGTTTGTGGGAACCGGTCTACAGGCTTACGTAACCCAAGGCTGTGCCATGGCAACGAAGCTAAATAACGCATGGTCCCAGTGTTTTTTTCCTCACAGGTGTGTACATGCAGGGTGCCAGACTATTGAACCAACCACAGTTACTACACAACACAGTGCATATCAGCAATGTTTAATATCGGATCAGCATCCACGCTAAATCTGCTAATGTAAACTAATCCGTAACCATACTTTCATCATCACTGTATCAAAAAGTAGATTTAGAAGAGATACAAGACAAGCATCGAAAGGTACTTTGAATTCACAAAAATATGATCTTTGCATAACAATGGGCAGTGTATGTGTGTAATTGTACACAAGGGGGCAGTAGGTCTACATAATTTAAGTCTGCCTAACTAAAAACTACATTCACCTACCACTCTGTCACTCACCTTTCAGCCAACAGTACACAACAGCAGAGATGAGACAGAAAATACTAATTCGAGCATCAACACAAACAGATGGAAAAGGATGAATGAATAAGTACACATTGAGGTCTCTGTCTCTCTCTCTCTCTCTCTCTCTCTCTCTCTCTCTCTCTCTCTCTCTCTCTCTCTCTCTCTCTCTCTCTCTCTCTCTGTAGTTCTATCTCCCTCTCTCATCTCCGTGTGAAAGGATCCCTTGTGAAGGTAAAGCAATGTTTGTTGTCAGTCCTCCGTCACCATGCTTCCTGCTCTATTTTATCCCAGGAAGTGACACGCAGAGACAGAGACTCCCACACAACGCTGCCATGAATGGCAGGCCCTGGCTGCCATGGGTGACGGTGATGTCATCCTTCCTGCTGCTCCTCCATCCACACTGCTGGGGTTTGAGCTAGCGAAAGAGAGACAGAAACGAGAGAATGATGGAAAATGGAGAGTGTTTGTGTGTTTGATAAAGATAATAATGTATTGCATTCCCTATTTACGTAGCATCACCGTTTAATCCCCGGAGAGCTTCTTCAACTCTTCATAACTCAGCTAGATGAAATGGAGGCTCAAGGGGTTTTGCTAGCATCTAATCAAATGCTTCACACATTCTACAAAACGTCTTATTATGCCAGTGTCTCTAATGACCAGACTTGTCCGGACAAGTGTGCCTGGCACTACAATAATCTAGCGTGAATAGGTAGAGCATGCCAATTCATGTGCCAAGACAAAGTGCTTACTGTTTTAGAAAAAGGGATTTTTTTAATCACACGTGGCAATTGGCAAAGCAAAATGTATGCCCGTAAGGACGAGATCAAAGACATAGCAGTGTAAAGTCTATGGGGGGGGGGGGGTCTGTGTATGTATGTGTTTTGAGTTGGGTGTTGGCGGTGATGGACTTGATGTCCTCATCATCAGTGGACAGGAACTATTGCTCTCACATGGTAACAAGGTTGTTCCTGTCATAATTTGGCAACAAGGTTAGCCCCCTGCCACAAGTGTCATAGCTCACCTATTTGTGAGGAAATAAGACTATGCACTGGCGTGATGGATACTTGCGCAGTTTTGAGTATGTTTGACGTGTGTGTTTGTTTAAGCCTGTATGTGGAGCAGATGACTCATCAGTGCACCATCTTAAAATCACGACTGATCAATGTGCTTAAGAGAAGGGGTAAAAAACAATACTGTCGTCTGAAGAAGGAACTCTGGACAATATGTGCTTCTAGGATATATCAAAACAGTGGATCATCTACTGCTGCTTTGCGGCACCTCTTACTTTCCCTTATGTACACCAATGTGAAATGGGAAGCCAAGTAAGACCTATAGTGATACATATCTAAGAATAAGTAGCTGTGGTAGGTTGGCTGGCCTGTGTACATTGTACTGTTCCAGGAACCGCACTTAGGAATGCTCTGCTGAAGTGAGGACCCTCAAAAGAATAACTGACGTCTGTTCAGAAGACACTGAACATAAATTACGTAACAATCCTTGCTGATATACAGCACAATCATCGATGAAGTTAATATGACCCTATGGGGAGTTCACTGGTTTCTTCATTGACACATTATGGACAGGAGGCCTTTGAAGAAAGCTGGGCAATGAACAGTGGGCTCTGAAAGCATGCACAGGTGTCCGTGTGCATTTGTGTGCGTCTTTGTGTGTGTGTGTGTGTGTGTGTGTGTGTATGTGTGTGTGAGAGAGAGAGAGAAAGAGATTTGTGTCATGTCATTGACTCAAATAGTACACTTAAAAAAATAACCTAAAACACTCAGATCATCGTAACTTTTGATGAGTCAATCCATTCAAACCGATGCTTGTGAACCAGAACCAACAAGCCACAAGTTCACCCAAGAAGAAGCATATCCTCTATAGAGGAAATCCACACTATGGGGTGTGGTGGTCTGACTCGCTGGACCCTACAGCAGTTAACCAACCAATAAAGAGACTGTGAAAAAAGACGTGCGCGTGGGGACACTGCGGCAGCACCACCGGTGGCTCTGTCATAATGCGGCTCAGCTTAGCGTGTGCCCAGGGTTCATGCATGCGTTAATGGGTGGTAGCCAGCGGGTGGGGCTCTGTGGGTTCATATATGGGCCATGCAGAGTGATAGCCTATGCTAATGTCAGGTATCAGCTCCCTGTGTGGGTCTATGCTAATGGAAGATCACTAATGGAAAGGGGAACATCCATCTCAGCTGAGGAGAGCGACGGGCTTTTAATCAACCAAATATCTTGGCGGCACCTGTGCCCTTGACACGGTGCACACTCTGAAAGCATTTTTACAAAAATACAAAAAGGATATTTTGAGCCTCAGAAACAGTAGGCTTTTTGAACGCAGGCCCAAAAAATACCCGTCCGAACACACACACGTACACACACACACACACACACACACAATCTCTTGATTTATAAACGAAAGCTAAGACTTAAGAGTTGACAGTAAGATTGAGAGTTCTTCAGTGTTTTGGCAACAAACCACAGGGAACTGACTGTTCATCTGAGCCCTTCTTTTAAGAACACAACCCAAGTTCCTCTCCTGAGAGAAACACAAACATCTGGGTTTATTTGGTCTCGGTTCCGGGAATGCGTTGAACCGTGGTGATACATGTTGTGCACCACTGTGGCCCTGGAGGACACGTCTTTCGCTGTGGAAACAGATAAACAATCTTAACCTGCTCGTTGGAGGAGGGATAAGATTAAAAAAAAGAATAAATCTGAATTTCACGGAAACAGCCTTACTGGAAAGGGAAAAACAGTTTAAGTTTTGGTTTCGAATTTAGTTTCAGGAGTACACTGCCAGGAAGAATGGGATGAGTAGCGCTGCCTGCTGCGATTATGGCACATCACACAAACACTTCAGTCAGGGCCCAGGCATTGTCAGCCCCCGTGTCCCCTGATCACGAAGCGGGCAGAGAAGCTCGGCGTGGCTCCGTGTGACGCACATGACCCGGGGGGTTTGGTGAAAGGCTGGGTGACAACAGGTTGAGTCACTCCACCCGGAAAAAAACAGAGCGATATCAGAAATGACAAGGCATTTACTGGCCCTCCTCTCAGAGAACGGTTTATCTCCACAAAGAAAGGGAGAGAGACAGAGAAAGATAGACCAGGAGAGAGAGATAAATAAGAGATTGTTGAGGAGCAAACAAGTAACAATGGCCACTCTGGGAGATATGGTGAGCTCGTAGGCTCTAAGCAATTACAGTAAAACAGTTGAGGACTCTTGCTAAGTAAACCCCCCCCCCCCCCCTTAAATTCAGGCCACAAAACAATGACTCAGTAAAAGACTAATACAGAGGCATCTCTGCCGTCGTGCTGCCAAATGATCCATCTTCAAGCAGTCCAGTCCCACTCTGGCCTGTAAAGTACCAAGGCCAAACAGTGGTGCAATAAATGCGGATGGCCTGTCAACCACACCACCCAGACACCCACGCGAACACACGCACACACACGCATACATATACGCTGGGTTAGTCAGCCAGAAGAGTAACCGCTGAAAGGCTCATAAATTAGATGCTTCCTTTCTGCTTCCCTCTCGGCTCACTGCCAAGTGAACCTCCCAAAATGAGTGTCGTTTTACTGTAAGCCCAGTTACTTTCCTGGAATCCCCCTGCTTGCTTTCAATAGCATCACTATGACTGTGCACTGGTCTTATCTACAGCCAAGTGTACAGTGTGTATCATTAAGCTGCATTGATTACACGCCGCCACACACACACCCACACACACACAAACACACACACACACACACACACACCCACACACACACACCCACACACCTCTCCATTCCTTCCGTCCGAGGTAAAAAGCGTTTAATCACTGGCAACGAGCCAGACGAGGGCTTTCTCGGGGCTTCACTCTATACATCTTGGATCAATGACCTCATAGGAGCATAACACTCCTCTTCCATTGCTTCCTGCTGCCAAATCAATAACTACAGGAATGCCATTTGTATTGTGTCTCCATCAGTCATCCCACTCGTTCCCACCCCGAGACAGAACCGCCATTAAGGCCCTGTTTTAGACTAACTAGGTGGAACAGAGACAGATATGTGACATATGAAGCGGCCCATCTGGGTCCAGTGTCCCCATGAGAGGAGACACTTTCCATCAAGCAGAGCTCTGTGGCAGGTGCAACATCAAACATCAAACAGCTGTAAATTCACCTACACAACCACATGTGTAAATGTGCAGTTAACACACATTGGCAATCTATATTGTATTATCTAAAGAACTAAATGGCTGCCACTGAGTTACCAATTAAGGAAATGGCGAGGTATTTGTGTCATAAATGAAGAGTATTTTAAGACACAGGGGTGTGCTTGTAGAACAAGAATTTCCAAAACAACTTGCAGCTCCAGGAACAGGAACTGTGGTATAACGCTGGCAACGCTCTGTGACCCCTGACCTCGTTGCTAAGGGAACAGTAGTGGAAAATGACCGTGGTGACAGAGTGATAACCAGTGAGGGGAGGAGGCTGGAAAATAACAGGTTGGCCTTGTTTTTAATTTGAATTCCCACTCCACGTGAGCAGCCTATGGCCATGGCAGAGCGTGACATCATAGATCATGCTGGTGGAGAGCCACAAGAAATGTCTGATCACTGTCTGTGTTGGCCTTTCTGCACAGTGCACTCAGTGCAGGGAGAGAACACCACATAAACACTGACATACGGACATAAACACACCCAATGACACCCGACAACTCTGATTCCAACCAAAACAAGAGTCCAGTCCAAGAGGACATGTTGTGACGCCCTTCCTGTGCTCGTCTGTGATATCATGCACGCCCATTGATATTCTGGTGGAAAGTGATGCCGTTGAAACAAACAAGTCTTAAGTAACGATCCCTAGAGGGCATCGTTTGTCTCAGGCACAAACAGGTACAGAGCAGGACAGGGAGGGACACTCCCTTTATCAGACTGACAAACAATCTTCAACCCAATGTGTCAGCTACCATT
Source organism: Galaxias olidus (assembly GCA_026901105.3). Classification (NCBI taxonomy): domain Eukaryota; kingdom Metazoa; phylum Chordata; class Actinopteri; order Galaxiiformes; family Galaxiidae; genus Galaxias; species Galaxias olidus. The sequence goes on along the minus strand of JAPMUY010000658.1, from coordinate 140,501 downwards.
GGGGCCGCTGGCTACATCCATCAAACGGTGACCATGCTCCCTGGTCCCACTACAAATCTCTTCCCCAGCCATCTTTTTTGATTTTTGTAAACTTTCCTTTGTGTGGTGCCCTCCCCTTCACCTATCTCCATTCTGCTCCTTTCCTCTCATCCAACCCGTGCTAGTAGCTGCCCCAGTGGCTCACGGTAGCTGCCTCAGCCGTGTGACGTGGCAGAGTGATGGTGCATCCCCAGAGGGATGGGGAAGCCCGGGCCACACCACATTCTGATGCTTTCCATTGGTGCACAGTCACAGAGAAATACAAACACACGTGTATGGAGATCCAATCATAAGGGATGCAGATGGGCATGCAATTGCATATTGTTTCACCATATTTAAATCACATTACATAATAGTATTACAGTATGCCTGTATGCACAAAGTACAGAACAAGACGTAAGCAATGGAGTCACGGATTGACCTTTAGTGATTGAATGAGCTTGCTTACTGTCTCCTGGTTGGCTGGATGGACGGCAGAATGGCTGAAGGGCTTGTCATACACTCTTTGTCCTTTCTTGTTAATCCCGCATGATCCATGATCTATGACCACCTATTTCCTGGAAAATCATATGGTAAGATCCTTATGTTAGCATGCCAGTCCACCTCTTTTTTTCATTGTATTATTGATCTCTACTTCTCGCGTACAGGAGTAGGGAGAAAAACTCCGTCCACCCCTCTACCGCGGTTTACCTTTCTCCTCTTCCTCTGCATGTCCAATGTTTCCCTCTCTGCCTCTTGCCCTCCAATTCACAGTGGGTGTGTCTCTCTTAGCCAGCCAAAAAACTTGAGTCGAGAAAAGGAAGCACACACCCATGTGAGAACGATCGAGGAGCTTAGACTGCGTATGTGTGACGTTTTGTAGGTGTATCACTGCTAAGAGCTCGTAGCTTCACATTCCCTTGTCTGTCTCACCTTCTCTTGTCTTTAGTCTTTCCTGTGTTCATTTTAAAAAAGTGCACACACACACACACACACACACACACACACACACACACACACACACACACACACACACACACACACACACATAGATAAAGTATGCACAACAGGGCAAGTGTAAACCCAACGAATCCACTTAACTTGTAGCTGGAGGGTAGCTAGGGAAAGCAAGAGATGGTAACTGGGAATACCATAACATATGAAGTACCTACAAGCTTGGCTTCACCCCCCCCCCCCCCCCCCCCAAGTCTTCCCGGTCCAGAATAAAGTGTGAGAACTCAAACTGAGATAACTGTGATACAACAATGTAAACAACTACATCTGTTGACTGAAAGGGCCTGTTTCCATGGTGACGATATAGGAGCTGCTGAAGGGGTTCCGACTGAGTGACCACGCTTGCCATCCTCTCTGTACACACGTGGCATTGTGGGAAACTGGACCGTGTTCACATGCTGTTTCTGTGTGGTACCTAGCTATGTCTGACTTCCTCCCCCTCTCTCCCTCTCACTCTCTTTCTTTCTTTTATTTTTTCTCATGTGTACTAACTAACAAACACCAGAAGCTTGACTCCTTTCCCCAACCCAGCTCTTAAGGGGTAGAGCGTATCTGTAGCTGACACAAGGAAAACCAGTGAAACAAACAGCCATCCACTCTCTCTGCACGACTCCCCACTTAACCAGGAGCCCTGTGTCTAATCAGGGAGGCTTGATCTATGACCACAGTAACACCCCAGAACTATGTCTGTGTTATTGCATTTGCGTGTGCCTATTTATGTGTATATGCATGGGCTCCGAAGTATTAGTGCACTCTATGCTAGCGAGGTCAAACTTTATACAGCATACCCAATGCAGGAACAGTTTTGCTGACAGAATGAGGCCTCTCTGTCTCTCTTATATACATCAAAAACACTCACACACACACACACACACACACACACACACACACACACACAGAGACGGCAAGTATTAAGTCTATATTCATTTAAGCCCAACAATAAAACCAATTCCCTGGTCGAGACAAGCCTACCATGTGCATACTGTGTGAGAATGATATGTGTGCGTGTTCACTCCCGGTATTTGTTTGTACAGATAATGGTTTACGAGTATGTGGGCGCTGTCAGGGTCAGGGCAAGGTACAGCGGAGTCACACCCACCTCTACCAGCCATTCAGACAAACACCGAACACATTTTCATGAATACAAACAGGCACAGAGATCCAGGGAGACGCTCCACAAGAATATGAGAAAGAGAACTAATAATGGAGGAGTCCAAAATCTCATCATCATATAGACTACTGTATATGAAAATCTCAGTGTACTAGTAAAACTTGATTATTCAACAGCTTGACCTGTGCCAACAAATTAAATGAGACACTAACAATAACATTCCAGGGATTTTCAAAAGACACACAAAAACACCCACCAATTGTTTGTGCCTGTTGGTCACCTGTCATCTTCACTGCCTTGGCTTTAAAAAAAAAAAGATACAAAGATAAAAATAAAAAGAACGGAAAATAAGAGATAGTCGATAAGGACGGATGAAAAGGCAGACAGGCAGATCAAAAAAAAGATTCCAGTTCAAGATAGCAGAGCCCAGGATCTCTAACTTCTAGCGACAAGAGTGCTCTCTGCCCCTAATCCTTTCCTGAAAGAGCTGCCTCTCCTGGAGCCTTCCACTCAGCTTCATCTGCGGAACGGTGGCTCTGTGAGTGAGCACACGCTGCACAGTCATACACATCACAACCAGCCGAGTCACTCCAGCTCTGTGACTTAGCAGGAAGTAAGCCTCCCTCTCCCTCTCCCTCTCCCTCTGTCTACACCTCTCTTTACCCTCTCCTCTTTTCAACACTCTTAACTCTTCTTCCACTCCCATCCCTTTCAACCTCCGGCTGCCTCACCCTAGTCTCTCCTGCCGTAGACTTCTGTTCTCAAAGTGAATGTACTCCTGGCCATGCTCAGCAGTTGGTAGTGTTTCGGTGCCTGACATTTGCCCGTTGATAGTGAGGAGGGGATTGTTATGTCGGAGTCGAGTCATGGGTTTGTTAATGACTGGCTGCCGCGGAGCAGAACAGCTGGGCAGTCGGTGGGGGAGGACAGGAATCTGGGGGTCTGCTATCAAAAACAATCTGTCAGTGTAACAGATGCTCCATGGAAATGTTCTCTGGCATTTAAAGGTTGTAATAACAGCCAGAGCGATAGCAAAAGATGTCCGCCGTAAGTAAGTTGGACCAAGGGCCAAGGAAGGTAATTGGAGACAGACGCTGACATCTGAAGTTGCAGTTCCACGTGAATATTTTATTTACAGTGTTTCCTGACCAATACGCATAGGTTAAAACAAAAATAGAAACACATAAATAGGGTTAGGACAATAGAGTGGGGGAACAGTGTTAGGAGGGTGTTTTGTTGGTATAGGTTGATTTTCCGAGTGTTATGCTGGGTGTTATTCTAATGTGAGGCTGATGAAAGTCTGATGCGAAATAAAGCTATGAAATATGGCAAAGACCTGCAAAGGTTCTATTTTGATTTAGTTTGTTGACATTAAATCATACGCGAATGAATGAATGCCATGTACATATTTGGTTGTAGCCCATTTCTGTTTAATGATGGTGCACACACTTGTGTCTTGTGTCATTTTTGTATTCTTTCATCTTTCCCATTTTAATGGATGACTAATGGAACATGCCCTGTGTGTCATCTCATATCCATACGGTACATCAATGAAACAGGAAGCCATGGAAACCCTTTAGGATTTCCTAAAGAAATTAGATGGGTTTCTAAGGGTGCCAATAGGTCTAACACACATGGTCTTGATTATTTGAATCATATGAAAGGCCAGAGTTTGAAAAAATATGCGTGTGTGTGTTTCTCTGTGTGTGTGTGTGTGTGTGTGTGTGTGTGTGTGTGTGCGCGCGCGTGTGTGTGTGTGTGTGTGTGTGTGTGTGTGTGTGTGTGTGTGTGTGTGTGTTCGCGTGTGACAGGTGTTCCCGCACAGTGGGAAGTGAGTCATCGATCAGGAATCCAGCGAAGATGGTTTAATCACAGTGGCGGGAAACCATGAGGCTAGTTCAAGAAGCCACACAGACAGGCACTACACCCACCCACTCTCTCCGATGACTGGACCATGACACACACATGTTTACCACTTTCCCTCTACATCATCAGGCGCCAATACTGACCAGGAGTCTGACTGTGTGTGTGTACGCGAGCGTGCGTGCGTGTGTGTGTGTGTGTGTGTGTGTGTGTGTGTGTGTCACATTGCGGTTATCCCTATGACCCTTCGCCTAGTTCTGCTTCATCCAAGTCACACGATACTCAGAGCCCTCTCTAGCCACAGCTGCTGTCCCCCCAATACCTTGTCAGCTTCCTCTCGCCATACATCTCTTCCCAGAAATCGATCCTCTCACCTCCCCCACTCCCCATACATCCGTATGTCTACACCCGTCATTCCGTTTGTCCACTGATGTGTAGGATGCAAAGGCGAAGCAATGCTCATGGGCATGAGAGACAAGGCAAAGTTCACTGCGGAAGGAGTGGCGTGATGTGTGGCCAGTTACACAAACGCGAACACACACACACACACACACACACACACACACACACACACACACACAGTTTTTCACAACAGGTATGATCACGCAGGTCGCCCACACACACACATTCTTTTCGTTCCCTGGCCAGGTAAACAATGAAGTACAGACAGAGGGAAGAGAGTGAAATGTCAGTGATATAACTCGGCGTTTCTACACACCCACCCACACACTACGCACACACACACACACACGAGAAAACACACACACGCTGGAAACAAATCTATTAACTTAGATCCTGAAGACACATTGAGAGCAGCAATATCCGAAACAAGCCTGTACACATTCACAGCCACACTCAGACAGACATAGAAACACATAGCGTTTCTTTGGAAAACATAAACAAGTGAAAAGATCTATTGAAAAACATCTGTGTTCTACAGGAAAGACTAGCGTGGCACTAGACCGATTTGTTTACCTGTGTTCAGAGCATAGGGCCTAGGAAGGTTGTTGTTTGCACTGCGCTTATCCATCTGATCCATGGCTTTATAAGTCTGAAGAGTGTTATTCCAGTATGGAAGAAGAAGGAGGAGGAGGAGGAGGAGGAGGAGGAGGAGGAGGCATCTTACATAACTTCCCTTCGTCAGAAAGGACACTGTCTCTACAGCGCCGGCACTTGGCGATAAAAACATGACAACAAGCGTCTGGGTCCCGGAAGAATAGAGGCTGATCTGGCGCACCTCGTCGACTCGACTTCAACATGCGCACAAAACACACACACACACACACACACACACACACACACACACACACACACACACACACACACACACACACACACACACACACACACACACACACACACACACACAGGCACAGAACTAAAGCCTATACACATCTACCGTACTCTATATAATTCTATGGTGCTCTTCTTCTCTGTTTCACACATGCACAAAAATGTGCACGGACACCTATCCTATAAGGCAACAGTTAGCATTAGCAAAACCTATTCCTAGCATTTCCAAACATGTATGATGGAAAACACCTCTGTCTCTTTATTAGCCCTCTTTCTCTTCTTGCCTTGCTTTCTTCATCGGTTATGACAGGTCCTGCTCACACTTTGTTAGCACCAGCGGGCAGATGAGTCAGACCAAAGTCTTGTTAAGGCACCATATCCGTCAAGCTACTCATCTCAACGCACTCAACACACATACCAACACCAACAGTTAATATAAAGGCCTCTGTGCTTCCGCTCTCCATAACAGACCACTACGACCCACTCAATGTTGTTCTCACACTGACAGGAACTCACACAACGCACACAAACACACACAGCAAATCACTTCCACACTACAAGCAGATCCGGGATCAATGATGGGAATGGGAAGTACTCTATTAATGCATGTGTCTCGAGAGGGGGGTCAAAATGAAACTCAAAGAGAACAGCACACACCTTTTTCTTTATCTCACATTTTGAAACTGAAAGCAGAAATATGGTAACTCTCTATGTTATTACAACAGGATGCTATTTACAAAACCACTGCCAATCGGTAGGACATGAGCTGAAAAAACAATTGTCCTAGCGTGGATATATACTAATGTACTATCAGTAACATATCGACGGAAAACCACGGTTCCGTTTCGATTTTGGGATGAACACCGTTTAGCTCGGAGAAGTGCTAACGAGTCTGACAAGAATGTATTACCTTAATGACACACCAATTACAACCTCATTGAACAATTACGGAACGTACTGCTCGTTGCAATGAGTGAGTGTGCCATTAATCCTGAGTGAATGGAAGAACAATAGAACGTGTGCGGGCAAGCTTTTCCGTGCATGCGTTTACCCAAGGAGTGTCAAATGTCAGTCACACACACATCAAGGCCTCATCACTGCCACACTCTCAACGCCCAGTTCCCAGCCACCACAACATCGACAATAACTCAATATAAACACAAACGTTCGAGTTTTACGATGGGAAGCAGGCTGACACAGTGCTCTCTAGTGGACTGAAATGGAACCGAGTTTAAATCTCAATGACGCATCATAAAACAAGCCATTTACTACAGGCTGTTTGAAAAGCCAATGTAAACCCTACGCACTCTAATAAGCTTGACGCTGTCTCACGGCAGATCAGAGCATCAGTCCTATCTCTCTGTATCCTGTCACCTGGTGGCTCTCCGTTTCCCACACTCAGGGGACAGACCTCTGGTGTTTGGCTCACTAAGAGTGAGGGGATCTGGGCCAGGAGGGGAGATGGGAGCCCTTGGCCTGGCAGAGACCCTGGAAGGCAGAAGAGAGAAGGAGAAAGAGAGAGAGAGAAAAAGACACAGTGGTTGCGTTGTTCACGTTGCCCTTGGCATCAGGGCACTGGGGGCGCTTATCCACTCTATTTGAACGGGACTGTAGCCAGGAGATACTGTTAGCCGGGAGAAACGTCAACCAACCAACCACAGGGCAGGAAGGGAACCACAGCTGAGCTGGGACATTAGATTTGTTTTTGTCAAAGCTGTAGCGGTATGGTTCACTTCCAGTGGTTAGCCAAACCCTGATCATGCGTTATCAAGCTGGACTTGTTTAATCTTGAGGCGCCACTTTGAGCATCGAGAGTCCCGTACATTGTGTTCCTGAGTGGCATTTTACGGCAGCCCTGCTCCGTGCCAGAGAATGTGCTTTTTGGCTTCAGCCAGAAACTCGGCCTGCCCTGTACACAGATCGAGGTCTCTCTCTCCCTGTCTCCCTCTCCCTCCCTCCCTGCCTCTTTCTCTCTCTCTCTCTCTCTCTCTCTCTCTCTCTCTCTCTCTCTCGCTCTCTCCCGCTCTCTCCCGCTCTCTCTCTGGCACACATACACCCCCTTCTTGCTTCTTCTTCTTCTCCTTCCTTCTGTATTATTTTGCTCTCCTTTTAGTGATGTTAAGCAATGTTTTTCACTTGTTCATTTAATATTAGATTGAAAAAATGAGTGCGAGAGAGAGAAAAAGGCAGAGAGTGAAACAAATCATATCCTGCCTCATAAAACCCTTTGTTCTTTGATGCTGACACACTAACGAGGTGAATGTGGAGGCAAAGTAGTGTTTTGACAAACCTTTCACTTCTCCCTGCTCTCAAACTCTCAATTAACTGACAGTCACCGTCGACTTTAGCTACCGTTCTGAGTAGTGGCGAGTTATTTATAGACATTGGTAGTGAGAGAAGAAACTCATGAAAATATTTGTATTGAGTGTGTGTGTGTGTGTGTGCGTGCGTGTGTGTGTGTGTGTGTGTGTGTGTGTGTGTGTGTGTGTGTGTGTGTTTGCATGACAGTCACCTATCGTTCTAGGCCAGCTCATCTCTCCTCGAAGATGAAACCCCAGAAAGGGTGGGCCTTTTGCCAGAGAGCCGTCCTCCATTAACAGACTGACACATAACACTACCGATAGTCACTCAGTCTTTCCCCAACGAACAACGTACTTCAAGGCACCACAAAGTCTCACAGTGGCCAACTGTCTGCTAACGGCAGTTAGCTTCTCTTCAGCAATGAGCCAGTGTCCAATGAATGTACGGTATCGCTCTGTTGATTATAGACTTGTAATTCCCTAGATGAGGATGAATACAAAAATCATTCAACCGGAAAGTGATTGCATGCTTTGACAGGGGCAGACACAACAAATAAAACAAAGACCTTTGCTTCAGAACTTTGCCAGCTATGATGCTCCTACTGGATAATCAGAACCATATACAGTATATGAAACATAAACTTGATGATCTGATTTTGAAAGAGGTAAATATCCTTAAAAAAATTGCATTATACTGTATGTGAACTTTGATCCCAGCCCCCCTGTGACTAGTTTACACTGCAACGAGGTAAAAGGAAATATGCCAAAGCACTCGTCAAAGCTCTCTGCTCTTCACTAACAGGAACCAAAACAGTGGATAAAAAAAACAGATTTCACAATCTAGAGGAGTACTCACCGTTCTGTTTGTCCCTGTACCAGTCAGCATGCAGCAGAGAGAGAGGAGAGAACTGAGCAAGTGGATACAAGTGTGCTCTGTCAACCTGTGATATCCTCTCTTCAAAGATCCTCTTTTTCATTCCCTCTCTCTCTCTCTCTCTCTCTCTCTCTCTCTCTCTCTCTCTCTCTCTCTCTCTCTCTCTCTCTCTCTCTCTCTCTCTCTCTCTCTCTCTCTCTCTCTCTCTCTCTCTCTCTCTCTCTCCAATACCCATCTACTACTCTGACATCACAGATCAAAATCTTTCATTTTTTCCCCTGATAACTTCTCTGCAAAACGACCACATGACTCATGGTGTTATAGGCAAGATTACCCCCGCGCACACACATTCCATCTACTGTGTATAAGTAGTCCTAGACCGGAGAACAGTCCTCTATGCTATTGAAGGATGACTTATTGGCTAGCTGTCAATGCAGCCGACATGTCCGCAAAATATCAAAACAAAATACTTGGGATATTTACTAAAAGCCTGTAATTGGTCATTTGTTTCAGCTTTCGGGTTCCCAAGAAGAAATAGAAAGGAAGTAAGGGGAGTCAAAGCTTTTTCTCAATCATATAAGCCATATTCACAGAACATTGTGCAATGTAACACAGTAAAGACAAAAACAACAACAAAGCAGACAGACAAGCTGGTTAAAGAGCAGCTCAGGCCAGCTGTGGCTGAAACCAAAGACCTCTTTCTAGAATCTTCTAAACCCCCTTCACAACATATTGTGTCACATGGTGATAGAGTGTTTGTATGTGTTGTTGAGGTGTGGGGCATGATTGAACTGCAATAAACCTCTCCTCCATGCTGTTAGCACAATATGATAGCTGTTACACACACACAGACGCACACACACACACACACACACACACACACACACACACAAACAAACAGACAGACAGACAGAAACGCAAACACACTCAAACTCAAACACACACACACAGAGACACACACACACACACACACACACACACAGAGATACATGCACTACACATGTATAGTCATGATGATACATAATTTGTGGATTTTTCAAGATGTAACAAATCTATTCCATTGGCTCTCAGTCTTTTTAGATTCTGGAACCTACATATCCTAGGTTCCTAGGATTACAGTCCTTTCTTGCCCAATTCTCGTTGTTTCTGCCTGTTCTCTTCTCCTATATCGTTCTGTATTGGATATTTGCATACAGAACTTATGACACACAACTGCAAGCTGACGCAGCAATGTTATGGTTTGTCTGTAGATACACAGGCTTTGTTCAGTGCCTACTCTTGGAGAGCTGAATAACTCTGTCGGCCCTGTGCCAAAAAAATGGACCCTGCAACCATCATCAGGAAGAGACTCCAATGTTAAATGTACTGTTGGATAATTATTAGTTAATGAATTAATGTTTGAAATGCGTTTATCTCTGAAATGTGCCAGATTAGTACTAGACCAGAAAAACATGTTTTTTGACAAAGTGTAGGAACACAGTACATGAATCTAGTCAAAACAGCCTGTGACTGCTATCATGAATAAAATGAGGACTTGACAACAAAAGACGTGTGTTTGGGTACATTCGTAAACGTGAAAGGCTCCGAATTCTCCTGTGGTTGATTCCAATATTCATTGCAATCACAATAAAATGAATAGGTGGAGAAACTTCTGGTGACAGGTTTCAGATTGAGTGTCATTTAAGAGTATTGTAATGAATATTAAAAACCACAGCATGAGAAAGCTTAAGGTCTAATCATTTGTTAAGTATTATAAGAAATGATAAGATCTGAGAGCAGAAAGAATTACGGGAATCGTATCCATAATACGCTCCTTAGCCTAGTGTGCCCAAACCCTAAGTTTCCAGGAAGGAATCAAACAAATCACCCTGGTGACATCACCCAGGTGAAAGGCCTTCCCAGGAACAGAGGCAAGAGCAAGAAACTATAAATGGGTAGGCGCAAATACACACACACGCACGCACACGCACGTACACGCATGCGCGCGCGCGCGCGCACACACACACACACACACACACACACACACACACACACACACACACACACACACACACACACACACACACACACACACACACACACACACACACACAAACGCAGTGCATGAATGTACCCAGACATCCTGAAGGCCTTGCCAACTCTATTACCATGGTGAGCAGAGTCATCTTGTTCCCTTTCTCTCCATGCATGCTTGCTGATAATACTGGAGTGCGGGGCCTCTGTTAATTATTCATTGAATGATGTGAAGGATTATTATGCAGAGGACTGGCTATGAGAGGAAAGTACCCCATATTTATCATCAGCCGTACAAGCCATCCTGAAACTGACCAGTGTGCAACGGCAAAACAAAAAGATCAAGGGAAACAGACTGAGATACATAGGTAGTTTCAGAATATAATTAAATAGTTGAAAGATGAGCAACTGAGAAAAAGATTAAAGGGGAGCAGACAAACTGAGACAGAAAAAGATCTGTAGAAAGAGATAGAGAGAATGACATATATCGAGAACGAGGAACATAGTAGGGCTATGCTACCAGGCTTGACTAATAACCATGCATTGTATGAGTAGGCGTAGATGATGAATCAGAACAGGTTATCTTTCTCCACCATAGAATATGGCCTCTGCTTACACATAACTGTAAGCACACAAGCAATAGCATATCCGAGTATTGTCAATTGTAAGACCTACACACATACTTCTTAGCACAAAATATGTTTTATTCAAGCAGGCCCTGGAAAGCCTTACCATGCATTGCAGCCCAAATACTAAAGTGTACATGACATTATCAGAGGAAATATAGTCGTTATTAGTAATTGAAGTATGCCATTCTGGAGCTGCACATTAAATGTGGAAGGTCCTTTGGTCAAAGAATCAAATCAATCTCCGCTGAGCGTACATGTTGTTGAGCTAGGGCCATCAATAGATCATTTCTCAGGTACCAAATGCAATTACAAATCTGGTTAAGGCATACTTTCAGAACCTATATTGTGTTTTAATGCACCACAATTGACCACAGGATGACAGCGTCTGGAGATTGGTACGAGTATCCAAATGGGTTGTTGTTAAGGATAGTTTTACACCTTCAACACATTCAAGTATATATAGACGATGTGACAATATTGACAACTGCTCCTTGTACTAAAAGACTAGCCTACTAAGTAAATGTAATGATAACCTTGCATGGGCTAGAATGAAAATAAAACCAAGGTGATCCAAATGAATCAGTTGCCAAGGGAAAATTGTGCAACAAAATATTCTTCATAGAAGAGGATCCAAGTCCTACCATGACTGAAAAGTCTGTTAAAAGTCTTGATCAATGGTCTAATGCTGCCCTTAAAGATTTACAGCAGGTTGAAGAATTAAGGATATAATTCAACAGAGGATAACTCTATGGTGCCCACAGTTTGGAATTCTACCCCGGCTCATGGCGTCATTCCCAGTGCAGGATACCCATCACTAAAGTTAAAAAGATAGAAAGAATAATTTGCTTTTATGCCAGGAAATGGTCAGGGGTGCCACAATGTATTAGTAGCCTAGCTCTCTATGGGAGCTCTGGAGCTGTCTTAGAGAGGAATTAGATACCTAGATTAGAAATTTAATTTACAGAATCCCGTGATAGTGAAGCAAAAAAAATGCAGCACACACAAGAGCAACAGGACGGAAATGGAATCCAAAAGAAGCGGTTCTGCAGACAAAAGCAGTCCTTAAAGGGAAAATTCTACTTTTGGGGAAATACTTACCCCCTGTCAGATGAGATGATCGATATAAATGTTATGCTTGTACATTTAGGTAAGTAGGTATAGGCAAAAATAGCCTATCTTAGCAACAATGGTTGTAAGCCTGTAGAACCAGCTAGTATGGCTGCAGTGGGAAGGTCAAATGCAGGGGTCTGAGGGTCAAGGTGAAGTGCAAAGTGTTTATGTAACTTTTACTATTCTGAGTCCCAGTCTTACTTCACATGTTACTTCACACTATACAATGGGCCAGGGGCATAAAAAACCCATAAACTGCCGGTCAATTCCTTCAAAACAGGCAAAAAGGCCGACATTAAATAAGGGAACTCTGGACTCTCTCTCTCCACTCTCCTGTTGCCAAGGCTGGTTTAACATTCTTTCCTCTAATTTTACTTAGTTTTACATGTGTAAATCCCAGTCTTTCCTCTCGTTTTCCTTTGCATGTCTCTTCCGGCCCCTTGACGATATTGGTTCAGACATGTTTGCCGTTGCACTGAGGAGGGAAACGGAGATTAAAAAAATAAAGAGTTTATTTGGAAATGACTCATGCGGGCTTTACCAGCGACTGACCTCTACTCTATGCAGTTGCTATGGAGACATGCCACAAGAAGTGCTTCCTCCCTCTCAAAACATACTGACTCACTAAGACCTGTGGCTCTGGGCCAATCAGAAACAGCAATCGTTAGATGGTTTTGGTCGACAGTGTCTCTCAACCAATCAAAGAGTGAGACCTGGACCAATGAGACGACGCAAAATGAAGGAAAACATTAGTTTTGTAAAAAAAATATATAATAAAAGAAATCCCAATTTACGTTTTAATCATGGTATTCCTTGCGTTCCTGGGTAATGATCCACCCATAATTTACCATGCTGGAGACCAGAACATCAAAATATAAGAACTAATAACATAACCTACTGAAGCACTCCCATATATCTCTGCGATTGTCTCCTATTGCTCCTGACCACAATCTGGACAAAAAGTCACAATGACAAAGGTTACACTGCCCCCGGACAGCACGGTTCTTCAGCTAACAGGTCGGGCTCATTATTTATATGAGATGCAATCATGCCCACAAGTTGAGTTGAGCCTCTCTCTATCATAACGGGAAGGTGAAATAAGTTGTCACCATCGGCGTACATACAATCAACAGTGACCAAACCCCTAATCATGTACACCATATCTCTCTGTCATGGGTATATATTCTTGACTTTCATCTTGTTTGATAGTCTGACGGGAGTAATTTCATGGCTAAAAACATCACACTCCAAGAGGGAGATAGATATATTTTGTCTTTTGAGATTGAAATGTCAAAAGTACAGTGCAATGACAAAGTACACGATATGCCACAAGCCTATGTTTGTGTTGGATCAGTAGAAATAGGATGGCTAGGGGGAGGGAGAGTCTAAGGAGGCGGCAGTGTGCATCATAAAGATAGGAAGGCCTGTTGGATTTACGACACAACTGTACAGAGCCTGCCTCCTCCATGGCCAGTCTGTGTGCAGCTCAGATTCACTCAGAAACAAAAGGTAGTTGCTGCATATGGCGAACACATTCATTTCAATTTACACACGTAGTATTTTTCTTGTATACAGCAAATGTTCCACACTTTCCCCCCCCTTTGCTTACCCAAAACATGGACACAAAAAGAACCATACGGATATTGCACGCAAGTACACACCAAAATAAAACAGACCCCTCAGTAGAATTTTTCCATCTGAAACATCTTAAACGCAGAGTAACCCCCCAGTGACGGCAAAGTGAAGTGTTTATGTATCACTTGCATTTTGCTGTCCTAAATAATAAATGAGCTCAATTAGGCTGCTCACACTGCAACTCAGAGAGAGACCAGCACCTGATGTGGCCCTAATTGAAATAAACAGCAGCTTTGCCCCCTTTGGTGAACACTGTAATGCTATAAGAGGAAATCTGAGGGCACCACGGCGTTAGTGCGCCAGTGTGTGTGTGTGTGTGTGTGTGTGTGTGTGTGTGTGTGTGTGTGTGTGGTCCTGTGTGCAAAAGGTCACTCAGACACGCCACTCCACCTGGGTTGTCCCTATATCTCTTCAACAAATGAGATGAATAATAAAAAGGAGACAGGGTTTATGAACATGGCTTCACACACCGTGTGGAAGGATCTTTGTGAATCCATCCAAAGTAACACGCAGAGCTATAGCTTCATTTATGTTAACAGTCACAGTAAAATACCAATTAATTCATCTTTCCAACCAAAACGTAACACAGAAATGTATGTGTCCATCTGTGTCAGGGTAGTAGGGCCATCTTGTGGAAGTACTAGGGTAAGACAGATGTACAGGTGCATGAAAACGCCCTGCTGTCCTGTGCAGCAGTAAGAATATACGCTTAGATCACCATTGGTGTCAACAGCATCATATGTTCAGAGCCATCATCGTCAGGCTTTGTCATAGTATGGACGTGAACTGCACCATGCTCCCAGCTTGACATTCCATCCCCCTTCACCGTTGAACCAGACTTACTGCCAAGTATGGTTAGCATGATGATTACATAACATTCTTTAACAGCGACATGTCGCCTTCGGAACATGAAAGGGGTTGGGGTGATACAGAGAGAGACGGGGGGGGGGGGGGGGGTCAGCAAATGTTCTGCAGATCACATTGAGAGGATGATACTGATCAGTAAGGAACACAAATTGCTAGAGGTCGGTTTTTCTCTGCACCCTCTCTGCCCCTGGCCCTCAGCTCTGTCCAGCTCCAGTTCATATATAGCCAGAGGGCTGTGACAACTAGACGTACACAATAACATCATCCGCCCATTTAGTCACATAGATAGCACCAAGAGCCTGTTTGTTTGAAAATGCTTGTGGCATGAATCGTGTACGTGTATGTGCAATGGTGTGCATTGCAGACATGCTTCAGTATCATTATAATTGGCTTTTTACTGTAAATGTCTGTGACCATGCTTTTCTGTGTGTGTGTGTGTGTGTGTGTGTGTGTGTGTGTGTGTGTGTGTGTGTGTGTGTGTGTGTGTGTGTGTGTGTGTGTGTGTGTGTGTGTGTGTGTGTGTGTTTAGAGAGAGGATTTGCGTCTTTCATGCGTCTTGCTCTGGTTGCCGTGGAATCAAAGCAATGAAAGCTAGCCGTAGAGACAGACAACCACACAAACAAACAGTGAAAAATAATATTAATGGATTATTTTTCAATGCCTTAATATCTGCATTTACAGTGTTTTATCCAGTCATGATGTGGCTCAAAAGTCTATAGAAAAACACAACTCTACTGTATGTCAGGTGTGCACAGTGCATTACAGGACAAGTTCACGTTTTGGGGAAAGTTGTGCACCACAGAGAATCTGTGGAGAAGCTATAAATGGCAAGTGTTCCAGGTCCATTTGTATCAATCTAGGCCAGTTGCTCTGATGTAAAACTAGAACAAGTGAGCAATAGAGAAACTGTAGCATTGACCATGAGCCTGGACGGGATGTATGACTTTTGGTTAGGGATAGTGCTGTGTGTGAGTGTGTGTGTTTGGCTGTTTCCTTAATTGTGTAAAACGTCTTTGGGGAACACTCAATTCTCATTGGTGTTATTTCAGAGTAACCACTATCCGTGCATATTCACAAAGTTGTCAGACAAAAATGGATGTTCACACACAGCGGTAATCAGAAAGCAAATAACGCCCTGCCACTTGGTCAGCAGTGAGGCCTGGGAATGTGTAGCATGGATCTGTTGTTCTGGTTCCCCCCCCTCTCTCTCTCTCTCTCTCTCTCTCTCTCTCTCTCTCTCTCTCTCTCTCTCTCTCTCTCTCTCTCTCTCTCTCTCTCTCTCTCTCTCTTACTTTCTCTCTCTCTTTCACTGCAGTACCCTATGTTGTAGGATCTATCTTCATCTATTAGGCAGGCTGTGAATGACGTTCACAGAGGGGGTGATGAGAGTTCAAAATCAGGAGGCAGTCACTTCTTTTTTACCACAGGCCTTAACCCTTACTTCCTGTCTTTACCACATGATCTTGGATAAGGACTAGGCAGTACTCTTTAACCTTTGGGGTTTCCATCCGTTTGTCGGTTTTCAGCTGCTTTTGTTTTTGTATCGATGAAAAGCACCACCACAACTCGTTTCATGATCTAATGGGTTCCCTTCCCTGTTCTGTAAGGTGGTTTGAGATGTCCTAAGTTGTCCTCCCTCTCCTTTTCCCAATCTGGCTGACTTTCCCTCTCTGCGACTGAACTAGACACTAGAGAATGGCTAACACAGCAGTCATGTGACAGCCCCAGTGCCTCTGGCCTACTTAGCTAGCCATAGCCTTATACACTTCCCCTCCAACTATCTCTGTGAGCGGCGCACTATTTGACTGCTCCACTTCCTGGTGATAGGGTCCGGAATGGGCTCCGGAATGAGAACGTCTTGTTCTGTTCACTCGGAACTTCACAATCAAAGCAAACAAGGGACCTGCCAAGTGAAGCTCATATAACAGCAGTTAAAAAACGCATCGCAAAACAGAAAGCTCCCCACACCTCCAGCCAGCTCTGCTTGACAACTCTCTTTTGTCTTTATCCTCCGTCTATTCATCCCTCTCCAGAATTCCCCTCGATCTCACTAATGCAAATTCCAGTTTATTTAATTGGCGAGACCGGACATATGGACAGTGGGCTTTTGCCAAGACAAATTCCTTTAGATTATACCTCTGAGTAAAATAGCTCAGCTAATGATTTTAATCAAACCTGATTCAGCAAACCGAATTAACATGTTGCTCTCTCTCTCTCTCTCTCCCTCTCTCTCTCCCTCTCTCTCTTTCGTTCCAATAAAGCTATAGGCAGAATCCTTTTATATTACCTGTGCCCAGGAGAGGTTTAATTTTACACGTTCCAGCCGTGAGCCAAACAGCCCTGGACCAACCAAGCCTCTCTGCCAGCTCATCCTCCAGACTGCCCTACACACTGCAGATCATCTCTTGCCAAACACTCTATACGGACACTTTATGAGTGCTAGACTGTCCACCTTAAAAAAATTATAAGTCCCAACTGGATGCCATGATTTAACTTAAGTTGAATATAACAAAGGGTGTTGGACCTTTCTTGCATCTTATACTTTGGCAATAATAAGCTGTATTTACATATAACATGGAATTTTTAAAGATGACAAGATACGTAACTGGCATATTTTGGGTTTATTGATTAAAAATATGAATAGAGTTTACTGTTGTGCAACAGATAGTCTCAGAAAATTGTCCAACAGGGAGATACCGGGATGAATGCAAAGCAAATAAGCAAGTTATCTGTAGGCATGGAAGGTAAGCCATGTTGGCTCCACTTAACAAACCAAAACAAAAGCACATTATAAAACGTCCATGCGTTTTTTAAGGGGAGGCAAAGAAAAGGTCAGGCTGAATTGAAAGAGCTCTCACTCATCAGTTTCGTTCTCTAGCTTTATTTACTCAGCAATGTGTACTATCTGTTCGCTCTCTCTCTCTCTCTCTCTCTCTCTCTCTCTCTCTCTCTCTCTCTCTCTCTCTCTCTCTCTCTCTCTCTCTCTCTCTCTCTCTCTCTCTCTCTCTCTCTCTCTCTTTCTCTCTCTCTCTCTCTCTCTGTCCGTCCGTCCTTTCGTTCGTCCGTCTGTCTGTCGGTCTGTCTTCCTCTTACGCAAACACCACACACAGCACTGTAATGTCTGCAGCTCTTCTCAACTCTCGCCTGTTTCCTGCGTCACTTCCCGGCATGGTCCACTGTAATGTAAACACAAGCACACTCATGCTTGCGCTCACACACAAAAACAGCCTCACAAGTCCAAACACGTGTACACACGCCAGCACACACACAATACATGGTCACATGATGACAGCCTTCATTTACAACCATATTAACCCCGCGGACGTCCTTTTGTGGCTGGGCACAAAATAGACCTACATCAAATACAATCATATTTGCTTCAATTATTTAAAACATGATGCCACAGACAGGAAACCATCAACTCCAAGTGTCTCATCTTTTAAAGCATGCGATCCTCTACCTCAGATTACATGTGAAACACTGTTCTGACATGACAATTTACGATACTTTGATGAAAGGAAGACTGACAATGTAGATAGTCTATTGGGAGATCGAGCAGAAAGCGCCAGAGCTAGTTATGGTCAGATTAATACAAATAATTTATAAAATCCTTTATATAATAACTTTTGTCAGAGAAAGAGGGAAACATAGGCTATGCTTTTCAAACTGTGTCCAAGTTTTTCTCAAACCATTTTAAACAGTTCGCAAATCCCAAATGTATCCTTAATGCATCTTTTCCCATATTTCCAAAGCTAACTTGCGGGAAATGATAAAGGCAGTCCAAACAAACAAGATGTAGCCTATGCATTGGCCAAGAACATATGTATGTCTCATAAATATATACTTATTACAGTGCGCAAATAATAGAATCATTGTGTAGGTTTGTTTGTACTAATCACGCTATGCGCAATACAGTAAATATCTAGCAGCGTAGTCTGCGCAGCGTCCTCGGTAAATTTGGAGAATATTGGTGCGTAGTGATTCAGTGAGCCGCAGGCAATGAGTCGATGACACAAATGAAAATGTAGTAGCCTAGTGGTAAACAACATAAAATACTTTGGGTGTACTTTATCCACGTTATATAACAACTCTTTAAACAATTTGGTCCCCAATACTTCTAATTTTAACAAGACTAAATTAACACCAGTAAAGTTAGATAAAAATGTAATAATATTTCGACATTATAATATTAAAAGTAGCCTATAGGTTCGCATTTAGTTTGGAAATAATTTTGCCTATAGGTTATAGCTAGTCACCTGTACAGTTATATACAACGTATTTGTCTATTCCATTATTGACTTTGGACAAGGCCCATGATGCAATATTCAGGTAATTAAATAATCAACCTATAATCAACCTAACCAACGCACATCAACTTGAAAATGTCTCTTAAATCCAGTTGTTTACTTCAACTTCGATTTCAATCTGCGCAACACCAATTGGAATGCGGACATCGCCAAAGACAATTCAGAATTTGGCATTATACCAAGTTTCTTCTCATAACAGGAGAATAATGATACATTAAGCATTGTATATGCAAATACATTAGGCTACAGCATTCAAAGATTGAACAGGGCTGTCAGACAGACAGCACAATAATGGCCTGTAGGCAACGCAACGCAACCCGCGGCGCGCAGAACACCTGCGGTGGTCTGACTACCACTAAATAGTGACAGCTGATAAAGAGAAAGTGACACATCCCACCTGCTTAATAAGCATCCGGAATAGTATTTATAACTTCACTCACACAATTTTGCTCCAATTCCGATGCAGTTGAAATAAAAGCGCACTTTCGGGTGTCGTCTTCACAAGTATTTCGTTTTTCTACCAGGTTCAATTGCCCATTTTTCTGGAAAGCTTCGGACCCCCTGATCGACTCTGACCGCTGTACGCACAATGAGACGTGAAGCCGGTACTATTGGGTGAAGAGGATTGCGTAGATGAGAGCACATTCAGTCTTTCGGTTTCTGGCCATTACATTATATCATGTCCATGTGATACGCACGCTCATGCCTCTGTCAATGGAAACTTAAAGGGACCTCCCACGTGATACGCTCCTTGCGCTGTCTCACTGAGAGCGAGGTCCGGGAAAGTCCAACGCAATAGTCTAGTAGAGTGAGACTATGAGCTATACAGTGAAAGACCACAGGCTAAAATTGTCAGTCTGAACTATTGCTGCCCACACACACTCTATATAATTAAATAATTACGCATTTCTTGATTGTTCCATTAGGCCTGTTTGGGTGTGGGCTATTTGCGTTGCGTATGAATCTGACATCTTACCTGATGATTGTCAGTCTGAAGAAAATTGCAAAACACAAATATTTTAAAAAGTCGACACTGTAGAGTGAATCAACTCTAAAGCCTCTACTATTCTGACCCTAATGTGGTGTCAGAACTCAGAACTGTGTGGTCGGTGTCTGCCCCATGCAGCCAATCCCTCTCTAGTGTTCTATCTTAGAGGGTGGGCTGCTCCCATTTGGACCTCCAGTCAGGACCGTGTGAACATACCAGAGGTCGGGGTTTTCTGTAGCTCACATACCCCCCGTGGTTTGAATTAAAGGGGATTACACACACACCAACAAAAGACACCTCTCTTCGCTCCCTCAACTAATTTTGTCTGTTTTTCTTTTCGCTCTCCCAAACCGAATGGGTGAAATCCAGACATCAATACTGATCATTTTATTATCACTCAAATTATGAATGAAATTATATTTTTGTTTTTTGTTTTGTTGTTTGAAAACATTTGTTTTGTTTTATGTTAGGCTATGTGTCAGCTTAATTTTTTACCACCTTGGTGACTGCATATAGTAGTATACTATGGTCAAAGGGTGTGTGCGTGTGAGTTCATGCGAGTCTGTGTGTGTCTTTCGACCACTGCGTCAGATTATTATTATGTTGACTGGAGACCATTTAGCAGGACACATCGGGAAACTAATTCGCATTGTGCATGCACTTGAAAGTGATTGATCAAGAATGATCCTATTTCTTGGTCCGTATATAGGATACCCTTGATTGCTTTTCATATATTGTAATAAAAATACGTGGTTGTACGATCTATAGCCTACAATTGTTATGTTAAGGTCACACACAAAACACAATAGTAAACATACCTCGCTTTAATACCCTGTGTAGAAATTATAGAGTACTGTCTCTTTAAACACTGCTACTCTATTAGCCCTTGCTTGTTGCTTGTTATTTTGTGCAACAAGATGGCTGTCGTTCCAGAGAACAGAGTCCTCTCTTTCAGCGTTTTTAAATGGAGCTCTTACTCCTCTACATATTTACCTGAGTGAGTAATGCATGTATCCATTTAGCACTTTTATGAATTTGTTTATGGAGTATATGTGTCCTCTAAATCGTCAGTTCAATAACATAGTCGCTCTCCGGCCTAGCTTGACAGGAGCAGTCAAGGTAACGCTAGCTGATAGCTACCTGCTAACATATCATGAGCTAGTCAAGTAGTTGGATTTTGCAGTTCTGACCGCCCGCTTAAAAAAACGACACTTCACTTGACAGATGGGTGGGACCGTTTGGAAAAGGATATCAAAATATATTGATTGAGGCCTGCTGAATGATACCATAACTGCCCCAACCCAACACTGTTTCTATAACGTTAAGTCAATTTGGTCAACCTAACGTTTTATTCCAGTAGTAGCTTGACACACCGAAATGTTACAGTTTGCTAGCCTAACTAAGCCAAGACAAGACAATTTGTTCGTTCGATCGGTCTTTTTCCGTTTGTGATACAACTTCGTATCTATGATTATAACATCACATTTAATGCCAAAAAGAGTAATGTCATGATATTCAGAAGTAGAGAGGATAGGATATTAGTTTTTCCTGTGTTTTATCTGTGCGATATTCCTCTCTTGATATGGAAGGAAATAAAATACCTTGGCCATGTTTTTACTGATGATTTGAATGATGACAGAGATATCTATCGACAGTGTTGTAAACTATATGCTCAGACCAACATGTTGCTTCGCAAGTTTAGTATGTGTTCTGTCAATGTAAAATGTTCATTATTTAGAGCTTTCTGCACACCTATGAATGCAGCTCATCTTTGGTGTAGCTACAGGAAAGGTAGTATGCGAAGGCTTACAGTGGCTTACAATGATGCAATGAGGTTGCTGCTTCAGGTTCCTAGATGGCATAGTGCTTGTCAACTGTTTGTGTTCTTTGGTGTTCCTACATGTGAGGCACTTCTAAGACATATAATGTATAAATTTACATGTCGCTTGGATGAGTCGGAGAAGAGCATCATAGAGGCTTTAACCGACCCGAGGAAAAGTTGCTTTCGGTACTCATCCAGGCTCCGAAAACATTGGCGAGATAGCCTACATACAAACTGTCTTTCGTAAAATTGAATGACTTGTGGTTTTGTCTTGTTTTTCTCTTGTTATTATTTTTGTTTTGTTTTCTGTTTGGTATGGACCCTCCTGTGAGTCTGGAATAAATAAAGTTTGAAGTTTGAATATGCAACTTTGTCCGCCACCTAGTGTCATTAAACAAGCGCACACAGTTTTATCCTAGCTAGCTAGCTAATTCAAAAGCCATTATTAGCAACGTAAAGTATTTATATGCATTGACTTTCTGTAATTTAATGGCAGTCTTGTGTACTGTGTGTGCAGATGCAATGTGACCATGACCAATCTAATGTAAACTTTTTGTTTACGTAACTTAAGGTTGGTTTTCAGCTAACGTTATCGAACGTTACTGCCACGATAAGCAGTGTAGTTTTGCTAAGCGACACTGGATAGAAGGGCAGCGCTATATCAGCCAAATTACTAATGATGATTAACAGTTAACTTATAGTTTAAGTTCCAGAATTTCAAGTAGGTGAGCCATGCCACTAGTTTGAAACATTACATCTCACAAAACATGAACATTTGAAACGTCAGTTAACTAATGTGTGAGCTACCATTGTTACATAAACAACAAAGTTACAAATCATTCACCTTTTTATGTTTTAACATTTTATTTAGAAACATCTTGGTGGACAAACCAAATGACCAGTCCTCCAGGTGGTCTTCAGAAAGCAACTACCCACCACAGGTAAAGTCTTCCATGTCCATGTATGCCATGCACAATAACGAGACATTGCCTCCCTCATGCAAGTGAATAGATGGCAGTAAACAATTTTCTAGACTTGGCCTAAAGGCTTAAGCCTTTGTAACTCATTCTTCCAGAGTCAATTATGAGTTGGTGTTACAATATATCGGTTGTGCCGTAGACAGAGAGCTACATACTGGGAACCCATTTATTCAAAGCCGCCTGAAAACCAAACACTCACAAGTCTTACCTTGGTATATGATGATCTGTCTTTGTTCCAAAAAAGTGTTTCATCTCATATTATAACTCTTGAACCCTGATTTACTACAGTAGCATAATGGTGAAGTTTTGTGGTTAAAAGGCAGAGAAAATGTAAAGTTGAAAATTAAATGAAAATTAAATATCCAATTTAAAGTTGCCGCTTTATACTATATTTATACATTGTTCTCTAAATCAGCAATACAGATGTACAGTATGCAAAAGAGGATCATGTTATCTTCTCATAAGTTTGATTCCTTCTCTTTTTTTCTCTTTTTATTTTGTTGTATTTTTTTGCTAGTACTTAATATTGAAAATGGAAAGGCCTGCAATCGTTCAAAGTATCACCTTTGGGAAGTACGAGAAAACTCATGTTTGCAATCTGAAGAAGTTCAAGGTGTTTGGTGGAATGAGTGAAGAGAACCTGACTGAACTCTTGTCCAGGTGAGAGAGGATACATAGATGGTAAGATGTTGCCAGGTTTGAATATGATGCTGCTTCTGTGTACTGCCTAAATACTCTGTCTAGTTTGAAGGATAAACTACTTTTCAATGAAAAAGGTACATTTAACCTTTTTAAATCATGTAGTCTAAGTTTATAGATAATCTGCAGTTCTCAATCCACCTGTGCCTACAAATGTTAATTTACAATGCATACTACAAATCTTCTGAAAGTGCTTTGTCATCTCTTTGCCTGTTCTTCTCCTGTTTTATTTTCCTTTAAGTGGCCTTAAGAATGACTACAACAAGGAGACGTTCACCTTGAAGCACAAAATCGACGAGCAGATGTTCCCCTGCAGGTTTGTTAAAATAGGTAAGGGCAGTCGGATAATTATTCACCATATTAAGTTTAAACAGCAAAACCCTCCACAATAATATATATATCATAACCAGATTAGTATATTTTAAATAAATATATACTGTATTTAGATATAGAAATTGATTGATTAATTGATTGAAACCCTGCTAATTCTCTTGGTCTCTATTAGTGCCTCTGATGTCCTGGGGCCCTAGTTTTAACTTCAGTATCTGGTACATCGAGCTGCATGGAATTGAAGACCCTGATGTGGTGCAGCCTTGCCTTAACTGGTATAGCAAGGTAGGTCTACCCCTCACTATGTCTTATTCACACACTTGAGAGTTTGTTTTAAGAGGGCAAAGTGTCATAGTGTACACACAGTGAGACCGCCAGTTCAGTGAGACCGCCCCCTTTGTGATCCCTGCCCCTCTACAGTACAGAGAACAAGAAGCCATCCGCCTGTGCCTCAAGCACTTCCGGCAGCATAACTACACAGAAGCCTTTGAGTCGCTGCAGAAAAAGACCCGCATTGCCCTGGAGCATCCCATGCTGACGCACCTTCACGACCGGCTGGTGCTGCAGGGAGACTTTGACGCCTGCGAGGAACTCATTGACAAAGCCGTGAGCGGTACTGGTGACAAATTCATTATAAAGAAATAAATGTATTGAATAGAAGTTTTGGTACATAAGTATTGCATTTTTCAATGTTTGAGCGTTTTACTGTGCTCTCCTTACTAGACGGTTTGTTTAACCAATACATCAGCCAACAAGAGTACAAGCCAAGATGGAGTCAGATCATCCCTAAATGTAACAAAGGTACAACCGCCCAAGAAACCATCCAAGAAGACATGAACAGTGAGACAATCTATTCAAGCAAGAAATATTTTCATCAGCCATGTGCAGTAAAATGCAATGTGTTTCCTGCGGTTGAACTAAAGTCTGCCCCTCCTTCCTTGTTTTACTGTTTGCCATCCCCTCTTCCCATCGCGTTTTACTTAATCCATCGTGCTGTCTCGTTGTCTCCTCTTTCTTTCCCTCTTGCTCTCTGCCATCTATAACGTCTTCTCCATACCCCCTCCTCCCTTTCTCCTCCTTTCTCGAGGTGATGGCGACGACAACCGCCCGGGGATGAGGGGAGGCCATCAGATGGTCATTGATGTCCAAACAGGTGACACACACCGCACCACACCACACTCGTCTTGACTGCTAGTCTAGGTACACAGAAATCGACATGTCCACATTTCTTTTGCTCAAAAGTAACTCAGTCTAAACATAACGATTGACCATTTGAATTTATCCAAGACACAAGCTTTGTTGTTTAAAGACACAACAATGTATTTTGCTGCGTTGGGGAAATATTCTTCCCTGCAGGCTTTTGTTATACACAAACAATAAGATACTTTGTGTTTGAGAGGGATATGCCGTGTCTATTAATAGTGTGTGAGATGTGAGCGGACCGCATCCCTCTGGCCTATCTAAGGCCTTGCCCTCTCTAAATGCTCTAGTTTTTGGGCCCAATAATGGATAATCAATTCAAATATACAGCAGTAACACAGAGTAACCCCAAGCCAACGTCCCCTTCATTGGCCAGTCAATACACAGGTCAGCCTCATGGTTCCAGTCTATTGAACGTGAGCACCACTGGCTAAATGGCAGTCTGCCGCCGTTACACATTCACCTATTATTCACAAACTGACACAGTCTTGTACAATAGGACACATTTGAACTGAGGAAATGAATGCTGCCCTTGTTATGCTTCATCACGCTAGCTTGTCCAAATTCCCATGGCCGAAGCATAGGTTTCAAAGCTTGCATAAAATTCTGTTCACTTGCAAGTAGCATATTGTTTTAGCTGTGAGGACTGCAGGTTATGTTAATGGCCTAATTATGTCTAACAAACTCTTGTGGTCTGCAGAGACGGTGTACCTGTTTGGTGGCTGGGACGGTACCCAAGACCTGGCTGACTTCTGGGCCTACAGTGTGCAGGAGAACCAGTGGGCCTGCATCTCGAGGGACACAGAGAAGGAGGTGAGAGAGGGGAAGAAAGTACCCTGAATTAACAGCTACACAACGATGATGGAATTGTGATAATACTGACGGCACACTCAGACAAGCAGGGTGTAAATGTTTCCAACACAACCTACCACCAGCTGCCTAGTGGCCCTCACACAAAGATACAAAACAGGATTTAGAAACAAGAGCTAGCTATGGTCAATCAATCAATCAAAAATATACTGTATATTATGTACAGCAGTTGATGAAAAAGTTATAAAAACTGTTCTAATATATATTTTTAGGTCATTTCACCTAGACCTACTTTGAACATTGGGAAAACACATTTCTCAATATTACCAATCCCTTTAAAACCTAATGTTCCATCTTTATCTTCAGAACGGTCCGAGTGCACGCTCCTGCCATAAGATGTGCATTGACTCGCAGCGACGTCAGATCTACACACTGGGACGTTACTTAGACTCCAGCGTGAGGAACAGCAAATCCCTGAAGAGCGACTTCTACCGCTACGACATTGATGCTAACACTTGGACGCTACTGAGCGAAGACACCTCTGCAGATGGAGGCCCCAAGCTAGTCTTTGACCATCAGGTAGAGACTTTTTGACTTTCCACAACAATTGCAGATGTTCTGATGATGCTTGATAGCTATGGCATTTTGGACTGACACAGAGGACATGGCTAGGACATTTTAAGATACATGTCCTAAATGTAACCTTATAAAGCCGATTTTGAATCTTATGTCCCTGGCTTTGTTTAAAGATAAAAACACGCCGGACAACAGGAGTAACATAGGTTACCAGAACCTCCTCTCTGTATAAATGTACTTATGAACCAGTAATATTTTAATCTCATTCATGTGTATGCACAGCCTCATGTTTTATTTTCATGTGCTCTACTCCCCCCCCTCTCTTTTTTCTCGCCATGGCGTCTTCCATCTCACGCGCTTTGTTTTCCCTTCCTCATGCCGTCCTCCTCCCCCAGATGTGCATGGACTCGGAGAAGCACATGATCTATACGTTCGGCGGGCGGATCCTGACGTGTAACGGCAGCGTGGAGGACAGCCGGACCACGGAGCCTCAGTTCAGCGGCCTGTACGCCTTCCACTGCCAGGCGGCCACGTGGAGCCTGCTCAGGGAGGACTCGTGCAACGCCGGCCCCGAGGACGTCCAGTCCCGCATAGGACACTGCATGCTCTTCCACACCGTGAGTCCCCCTCGCCGCTTTTACGGTAGACCACTGACACCATAGTCTTGTCTTGGTGTGCTTACGAAACAGATGTAAGTTAGTACTTCTGCGTAGGTCGTTATTAGTTATCACGGCCAGGTTCTTTCAGCATTTCAGAACAGCTTTGGTTGGGGGGCCAACAGCATAAACGGTAACGATCCGTAAAATTAATCACATGCACCGTATTCACGGCCAGGTCCTTTTAAGGAGCCAAGAATGAAAAGAAATGTTATCCGACACAAAATATGTCAGCTATTTGGCATGTCAGTGTGTTTATGAAATCAATTGTTTGGTTCACTTGCTTTTTCGGACTGTTTTGTTTTTGTCTCTTGTCTCTCTGCAGAGAAACCGCTGCCTGTACGTGTTTGGAGGGCAAAGGTCAAAGACTTATCTGAATGATTTCTTCAGCTATGACGTAGACGGAGACCACGTAGAGATCATATCAGACGGAACCAAGAAGGACTCCGGCATGGGTAAGGCCAGCTACGTGATGCTTTGCATATCCATGTCATCGCACCAGTCCTGGAAATATGCTGAGTATCAAGTATTGGACCAATTTCTCGTCTAATATAAATAGATATCGTAGTGCAATTAAAGTGCTTTTTGTATAGTTATGCACCCACCCTTCCGCCTCTTCTTTCCCACATCCACTATAAATGCCTCTGACTTATTTATGTCTCAAGTTTGAAGCCAGTGTACGACAAGAGGCCACAGTAGATTGAGTCAGTTTCTGGGAATTGCTAATTTCGTCTGGTGCAAATTTGTTCCCAGAAACCCCCCCCCCACACACACACACACACACACACACACACACACACACTCTGGTTATGTGGTGTTTTACACCGCCTTAAGCACAACATTAATAATATTCTATTCTTTCTGGCTCTGAGTCACAACTATTGTGTTTCTCTCGTTTATTTCTGTGCCATTTATTATTTGTCTGAAGTCAAAGTACTAATGCAAACAAACCGTTTTCTAACTCATTGTAATCAGCAGATATCTGTGGTTGTTTGTTGCGTGTTTTGATGCGCGTGTTTGTGTAGCTGCCACATAGCTTTGTGGGTAAGCTGTGGCTCTCTGCTTCCGTCAGACAGAGTAAACAGACGTCACCCTCCTAACGACGGGAGGGGGGGCGGGGGCAGCTATTACCGTGACATCTGTAACGACTGCTGTGGCTTCAGACTCTGGATAGCATACATCTCCGGGTGGAGAGGACGTGGCAGGCACCTGGTTCAAAGCAGAATGGGAGGGAGGGAGGGCAGCACCAAGACACTTCCTGCCCCCGATCAGCAGATTGCCTTAGAACTCTGCCTGCTCCACCGCAGTGTAAATAGACATCTGTTTGTGGGTAGGCCCGTTGGCTCTGAGTAATCCTTCTAGCATGAGAGGGAAGGGTGAGGGAAAGTGAGAGCAGAGGTCAGGGGTTAAGGTAAGCAGGAGCCGACGTACAGTCCAAAACAAATGGAAATCGGATGGAATGAGATTTCAATGAGAGGTGGAAGGAGATGTCAATGAGAGATTGAGAAAGAACAGAATGTTTTTTTTTGTAGGAAACAGCAAGCCCAAACAGGGCTCTCGTAATCAGTCGCATGTGTTTATGGCTGCTTCGGCCAAGCTTTGGCCCTGGCTTCAACAAGATCCCCATATCTGCTTCTATTTCATAACTCTGTGCAAATGCGCTCAGTCTTCAGGTCTGTCTCTCCACAGTGGAACTGGCTGTTCTACTGCCACGCTGCTGCTGCTGCTGCTGCTGTTGTTGTTGTTGTTGTTGTTGTACCAAATGCTAGTTTATATTTCCATGTCTGTGTCGGTTTTCAACTTCAATATATGATTGGTCACTTACAAGCCTGGCTTGAGAATATCGTAATCTTGAATGAGACTCAATGTACTTCAAAGTTGTACAAGTTGGGCTGTACAATGTGCATGTGATTTCCAGTACAGTGCTTGGTGACTTAGTGTGTCTGGCACCTGTTGACATTTATTTAGTAGCAGGTGAATGTTGTTACATTTGTATTCAATTAGCCTGTTTTCCACTGTAGGTCAAAGCTATGGAAGCCCATAAGGGACTTTATTCAAATGAAAATGTAAACTTGAATTCCACAATAGCATTATCACTTTCCACATTCGTATGTGTTATTTGAAAAAAAATGTAAGTGAAAATGCAATCATCCCGTTTGCATTTGCATTTTCAAAGGCTCCAATGGGCATTCTTTGTCAATATTAAAATTCAAATGCAAAAGCTGTTTGACATTACATTTTCAAAGTCCTACCCCGCCATACTGCGGACAATATTCAAATGTTAATTCAAACTTGAAAATTAAAATACAATATTAAAAATGTATTCTCATTTTCTATTTGTGCAAGCATTATTTATGTCACAATTAAAATTAAAATGCAGTCGTCAAACAATATGAAAATGAAAAGGAAATCGCATTTGCCATTGCATTTTCAAACACTTCATCTTCAGTACTACGCTGTGCAGTGGACAATGTTCAAATGCAATACGTGAATCAGCACTAGGAGTCTATTGCATTTGCATTTTCAAGTCACCACGCTCTCTTTGGGACAGAACATGAACATTCAAATGCAATCCGTCAGTCCTCTCATCAAGGCGGGTCTTAAGTTTGGACCTCACTTCCTCCTTCTGTCACTTAGAATAGTGCAAGCTGTAGCTAGCGGTGTGTCCGGTGCGCCGGGAGATAACCACTTTGGCTATTTGACAACCTAATTTTGCCATTAACAGATGTTCGCGACAGAACAGAGAAAGTATGTATTGCAGAGTAGGCCTTAGGTCTACTCCATTTCTGCCACCAACGTGGACGTGTCTCCCGCACCAGCCAAGCCTATGCCATTGCCGCAGAGATGAACACTCACTGTGGCTAACTCTTGAAAGACAAATGAGCAACCTCACCTTAATAAAATTGCCCAAAACAAGCGCAACACTACCGATGGGCACATATTTATAATACAACATTATTAAAACTATAGGTGTGAACGTTTATGAAAACATTAAAACCTTTTCCAGAAGAAATTTGCAGCGTTTATAATGCACCTTCTAATTAAATAGCTTTGTCCAATCTAAAGTGGTACAATCCTGCCTTCATATTATCACCCATATCCCATATTGTGCTACAAGTTTATTTATTCAGTATGATTCTGATAATTGATAGTGTAAACATGCACGTGAAAGTTGAAAATAATGCCCAATCTATTAGCCCACAGCAAGCGTTCAGCTATATGACTGTCCAGCTTCTCTTCATTTCAGCACCGTCATTGTGAATAATTAGAGAGAGATTTTAATAAATGTACTTCTTTTAATAAATGCAAAAACATAGAACTTGCAGCACAAAAATATGACTAAGGACTTGCGAAATAGCAGCTCCAACAACGAGTTGGTGAAAGGGTAATGAAGCAAGTCACTAAACGAGGAAGTGACATCCTAACTAAAGACCCGCCTTGATGAGAGGACTGACGGATTGCATTTGAATGTTCATGTTCTGTCCCAAAGAGTGCGTGGTGACTTGAAAATGCAAATGCAATAGACTCCTAGCGCTGATTCGCGTATTGCATTAGCATTTTGTCCACTCCACAGCGTAGTACTGAAGATGAAGTGTTTGAAAATGCAATGGCAAATGCAATTTCCTTTTAATTTTCAAATTGTTTGACAACTGCATTTTTATTTTAATTGTGACATGAATAATGCTTGCACCAATGGAGAATGAGGATACATTTTTAATATTGCATTTTAATTTTCAAGTTTGAATTAACATTTGAATGTTGTCCGCAGTATGGCAGGGTAGGACTTTAAAAATGTAATGTCAAACAGCTTTTGCATTAGAATTTGAATATTGACACAGAATGCCCATTGAAGCATTTGAAAATGCAAATGCAAAAGGGATTATTGCATTTTCATTTACATTTTGTCTCAAATAACACATGCTTTTAAAAAGGATCATAAAATGCACCTTTTCAATAAGGCTTTTAATTAAACATTAAGTATAAGTATTCTAAAAGTTAAAGGTAGATGTGTGACAATTAATACTCTTAATTACTCTTAATAATCTTAATACTTTGTAATTTTATGCTGTTTTACAATCCATAGTTCTACTATTTTCAATCATATTTTTTATTTGTTTAAATTTAGATTTATTATTTTTTTGTATTCTCAGTTATGTGAAGCACATTGAGCTGCACTTGTTGTATGAAATGCGCTATACAAATAAAGATTATTATTATTATTATTATTATTATTATTATTATTATTATTACAAATGTGGAAAGTGATAATGCTATTGTTGAATTGCATTTGCATTTTCAAGTTTACATTTTCATTTGAATGAAGTCCTTTATGGGCTTCCATACAAAGCAGCACTGAGCAGTGCATGCACACACTTCTGGCTCTTCTTTTTCACCAAATACTTAAGAATTATCTTAATACTTAATTAATAATTGTTACTAATTATATGTGGTGGCCCCCACATATCATTTGGCTTTAAGGGGATGTGTTCAAATGTTCTCTTTTTTGCCGATCACTGGTATTGCCGGCTTTAGGTGGCCCTTGTTTGGGTTAGACCTGCAGTAGAAAAAGGTTAATATGCAGCCCACTTTCTCCTGTCTAGCGATCCCTTGTTGCTATGACATGTTGCTATGTGAGCCATCCAATGTTTTTTGCAATGTTTTATGACTCTGTTCATTCATCCAGTCCTTCATATTTTCTTGCCTTAAGGGTGGTCTGAAAACAGAATGCAATCGTTTGATTTGTAGATGCAACAAGATGCTAAGTTGCTCAGCTAAATATACAAGGTTGAGTACAGAAAAAGCTTGTTTATTTAAATGCTGTGTGTGTGTTTTTTCCCCCTAGTGCCTATGACAGGCTTCACTCAGAGGGCCACCATAGACCCAGAGCTGAATGAGATCCATGTCCTGTCTGGCCTCAGCAAGGACAAAGACAAACGAGAGGAGAATGTCCGCAACTCCTTCTGGATCTATGACATTGCCCGCAACAACTGGTACGGAGCAGGCTGGCCGTTTTTATGTGGATCACACACACACACACACACAAACAACAGGGGACATGGAAAATGTATGAACATTTTAATTTAATCCTCAGTCTTGGCCATCATATTTATTTTCACAGCTGACCTGAAAGTTACTTTTTGTTCCCTCTCCCTTCTTTCTACAAAAGAACTAGATGTTCTCTGTCGTGTGTGTGTGTGTGTGTGGGTGTGTGGGTGTGTGGGTGGGTGTTTAAGGAGAAATCCTTGTTTCTCTCCGTACTTAGTTAGGCATGTGGAACAGTGCTTATAAAAGAACAGGTTGTCGGTAAGACCTGGCTGTGGTTCCGGTACAGTGCTATCACTGGCTGCTCTCACTGGAACAAGTCAACGATGCGCCTCTAGCAGAGTGCGTCCACCTGTGTTCTCGTTCTCCCACACTGAGCTGTGCGTGTTCTGGACGCAAATGGGTGTACATCACCACGTTAACTAGATTAGCTCCGGGTCCTGAACGAGCAGTTTATTAGTTCTTCAACTACCACAAATGTGAGTGTCCTCCTTCATCTTGCGTGTGTAGGTCGTGTGTGTATAAAAATGACCAAGCAGTGAAGGAGAACACCAGTAAGGCTCTGCAGGAGGAGGAGCCGTGCCCGCGTTTCGCCCACCAGCTCGTCTACGATGAACTGCACAAGGTAGCACACACACACACACACACACACACACACACACACACACACACACACACACACACACACACTGCCCTACCCAAATTTGACCGTGCCGTTGAGTCTTTGCTCATGTAAATGCTTCCCTGTGAACAGGTGCACTACTTGTTTGGAGGCAACCCAGGAAAGTCCTGCTCCCCTAAAATGCGCCTGGATGACTTCTGGTCACTTAAGCTGTGTCGGCCTTCGAAGGAGTACCTTCTCCGACACTGCAGATATCTGATCAGGAAATACAGGTGCCACCAGGAGTTTCAGCCTGTTATGTCCTTGACCTTGTCAAGGGTTGCTGTTTATTGCACAAGTCGGTTTTTGCTTCTCCTCGACACGAGTGCCATCTTGTGGTTGTTTCTGGTCACTACAGTAAGAACTTGAACTTCACTGTTGGGCGTCTGCTTGTTTTTTTCCAGGTTTGAGGAGAAGGCTCAGTCGGAGCCCCTGAATGCTCTGAAGTACCTGCAAAATGATCTCTCTCTGACTGTGGACCACGCAGATCCTGATGAAACCAAAGAGGTAATTCAGCTGGAAACTACAAGCCTTACATTTTTTTATTTCATGTGGATGTTTGCATTTCCCCTCATTTAAAAGTAAAATGAAAGATATAGCAGGGCCCACTGAAGAGAAACATGAATGCTTTTACATGTATTGAAAAAGATCTGATCTAACGGGTAAACTAGGGTATAATTGGCCATGCTAGTGGAGCAAACGTGGAAGGCTGAAGGCTTTTTACCTATGAATATCGATGAACACATCATTTCTGCATGATTACAGCTACAGGTTGAAGTAAATGTGTGGTTCCCAGTTTACAAAGAAAGGCCATTGCCTCAATCAAAGAGATTTCCATATTTGGTCTAAACCAGCGTTATCTGAAGTGGAGTTTCCGTTATCCCTCAAAGGTTGAAAAGCATGTCGATGTTTGTGTTGAATGCCAAGTGACTGAAACCTGTGTGTTGTTCCCAGTTCCAGCTCCTGCCCTCAGCTCTGTTCAAGTCCAGCTCTGACTTCATCCCCCTGGGTAAGAGACTCCATATTCTGTCTAGTTAATTCAGTCCTGACCCAAAACAAACACATGTCCAGTTAGAATATGCTGGACGTAATAATTTCATCCTATACGCTGTTGTTCCTGGATGCTTATTTAATCCCCTGTCTGGGTATGTTTTCATAACATTTACTATCTATTGGCCCACACCTTCCGGTTGGCTTGCATCTGGATAAGTTCACCACCCACTCATTACCTCCCTCCCTTTATTTTCCTCTTTCTCCCTCTTTCTGCCCCCCCCCCCCCCCCCTCTCTCTCTCTCTCTCTCTCTCTCTCTCTCTCTCTCTCTCTCTCTCTGCCTCTCTTCCCTTGGAGCAGGCTTCTCTGACGTAGACCAGACGTACGCTCAGCGCACTCAGCTTTTCGACACGCTGGTCAACTTCTTCCCAGACAGCATGACCCCTCCTAAGGGGAACCTGGTTGACCTCATTACCCTGTAGATCCCCTCCTCACGCGCCCACACACGCACAGAAACACACACTCAATAAGACTCTTTCTGATTGGAAAAGGCAGATGCAAACTATTTTTCTAAACTGGAACCCTGTGCATTCAGCCGTGCCCTGCTCATTGACTGCACTGGGCTGTCCTTTCTCGCAGGCCTTGGTACTGATTTCCACCACAAGAGCACCATGGGTGAACACGCTGGGAGTACTGGCGCGATGCTCGACATCACTGTGTCACTAAAACTACAAAAACAAACGAAAAATACGCTGAAACACTTTTTTTCTTGGACTGGTATTGTTTTCCTTTGGGCAAGTCATTCCGAGTGTCAAGGAATTGGTTAATTCAGCAATGCAAAATAACTCTGCCAAAAGTAGCGTTTTGTTGGATCTTAGTTTATGATAAGGTTTACATGAAAAGTGTTTGCACGCAGTTCACAAGTTGCTTATTATATCAACAAAAAGTGTCTGTAGTTTTCTTTTGTTAATTTATGGTATTTTATTTGAGTTTAGCTGACACATTTATTCATACACCAACTACCACACGTTTTCAAACGGGGCTTGGTAAGGACTTGCATATGCCAGTATCATTATGTTGAGTTTACCTTTAAGTAGCTAACCCCTTGCTTGCTTGCTTGCGTAGCCCATATTATACCCATATATTTATGATAATGGTTGCCATACTGTGTTTTCACAGGGGCAATAGTGTTGTAGGAATAATAGATGAATGCTCCTAAAATATAATATATGTTCATTGATTTTCCCTGTGCCCAGTAGTCAAATATCTGTGAATCAGTGTGTCTTGGGAAAATACTGTTAATTTGTCCATCCTGGGATTGCCAAGACGCATGTTCCTTTATGTGAAATATTTATGGGTAAAAGGAGAGAGCAACTCGAATCCAAGCATAACCCCAAGAATCATTGGACAAAAGAATCGTCCTGCATTAGGGTGGACAAAAGTTCATGTGAACATGATTGGCATATATGGGAGATGTCCTATAGTTCATATGTTATGAATGATATCCAGACATGTGCCGTGGCTACACAACCCTAGTTTTTACAAGGAATGTTCACTGATCTTTTAGGCTTGCTACGATATGCAAACTGTATAAGAACAAACACTATGTTAGGGCTGTGTCTGTGACTGCATTTTAGACTTTCCTTTGCGCTGGTTATTTCATGTGGTAAAATCAATGTGAGACAAAAACCTCTTGCTTTAACCTTGTGAACAGTGTTCTACATGTGTTGATCTGAAAGTAAAATCGTCTGCTATTCCTTGAAAAGGCTTGATGCTTCCAATCCAGGTTTTGAAGTCCGTAAGGTGTGTTAGTAATGTGTGTAAGAAAAGGAAAGATATGCACTTTTTCAACCAGTTTGTCTTTTTGTTCTTTTAAACATATTTTGTCACATGTTTATCGAATACCCATTTATAGCGACATGAACTACATTAGTCTTCCCTTAGTAACATTAGGACATTTCAGATGTCTCAAGAGGAAATGAGAAAGACAATATTCAATAATTATTGCTATTATAGAATATTATATTGTTCCCCTAGCGGCACACTGAATACAAATTATTCTTTTGATGAAGTTTGATTCCCTGAAACCCCTAAGAACCAATTTCTCTTTGCCCAAATACTATTACTTTAGGGTGTTATATCGTTTCAAATTTAGAGACCAAAGCATGGCTGTTTGGTTAAAGATTCCCGGGTCTTCTGTTTCATTTGAATAAATACTTTTGAACCCGCTTCATTAATAGGCTTAAAATGCTGTTTGCTAAATATGATGTGTTTAATTTCATGACTGACAGCATTTTTTATGTGATATAAAGTGGCAAGATTATTCTGATTTTTCAATCCATTTCCCTTTTAATTTGATTCAATTTACTCTGTTCTCTGTAAGGCCACATCCTTTTTGTCTTGCTATAATTTTATATCACAGATTTATTCTGCCTTCTATTGATTTTTGGTAGGATAATATAGAAGGATATAAAAAAAAGTATATAATATGAGCAGCTTCTGTAAATCTAATGATTTTTGATCCCCGGGTTGAACTCTATACCTAATTTTGCTTTACTATCAAGTTCAGCTCTATCACTGCACTTGATTAATCTGAT
This sequence comes from Galaxias olidus, assembly GCA_026901105.3. Lineage (NCBI taxonomy): Eukaryota > Metazoa > Chordata > Actinopteri > Galaxiiformes > Galaxiidae > Galaxias > Galaxias olidus. The sequence continues at coordinate 104,114 of JAPMUY010000658.1, read as the reverse complement.
TGAGGCTTGAATGAGTGTGCGGAACATTTTGTATGTTTGTGTGGGTTTCACAGCGTGTTTGAAAATGTTTGTTTTGTTTTTTAAAAGCCTATTTGTGACTGCCCTATACTTTGTAACCCAAAATGAAATACAGGAGCAAGAAGAACAAGAAACGTTTGCTAATTCTGAAAGAAACATGTTACATTGGAAGGATTTATTGATTATGAACAGCTTCACGGAATACAGAGATTTTGTGATTGCATTTGGAATTTTTCTTGTGCCAGAAAAAGAGACAAAAAAACAAACATTTATTTAATAGAACAGATGTAAGCACATTTGTAAAACAATGCCAAATACAAGCAATTCTGCGTTTAGGGTAATGCTTCTTGTTGCAATGTTAGCCGAATAGAATGTTACATTTTCATCTCCTTTATAATTTTTCTTTACACTTCCCCTTCCCCTTGGTGGGACTCTGGAGTATACTGGTACTCTGAGGTCTGTGAACACTACTCTGTGAATGTGTAGAAAGCTTATTATAGAATTACATTGTATGTAATGTATATAACGAATAAAGATTGTATTTTGTTCAGGTTTTCTTAATCAATTTATCTGTGCTTTTTCACATCTTATGGTTGTGTGGATAAAATTAGGCATAACATAGCAAAGATTGAAAAATGTTTCCTTTATTTAATAATCTTATTTTTATAACAACCATGTCAAAACGGCACGGCCATTGACAAGTTCCAGTGTGTCAGACCCCTGTTGTTTGGCTTAATCAGCAAACAAACTACACATACATTAAGGACAGTTAAATACTTTGGTGAAAAAGAACATACAGTATATTGACAGTGAGGGAGATTGGACATAAATGCACACACACTAAGGACAAAAGTAATGGTTGTGTTTATGGTAGGTTTCCTTTACTAGCCATGGTGAGTGATTCATTAGGATATAATTAAGAATTGTGTGAAAGTTAAAAAAGACTAATTGGAGGAATCAAAGAATTTGTGAAAGCAAAGCTTAACTTTGTATTTTCAAAATGAAAAGAATAAAAAAATTAACAAACAAAAAAAAAAACATGTAGCACTAGGTTGTGTAAAGTGACAACCAGATATCTTGCATTTACATTTAAAAATCCACAATGTTCTCCTCCTGCATTGGAACAGAAGTTAGACTGAATATTATTTAGTATTTCCCTTAATTTTCTCTAAAAGCTTAAATTTAGCTGTGTCCACTGAGATGCTTGTTTGTTAGTGGTGTTCATGCTCAGTTGTACCAGTCACAACCCTCTGGTGCTGAGCTGAGATGAAGTGGTTTCATTTGCCAGGATGATTGGTCTTTATCCTGAAGTCATCATGCTGTCAGTAATTGTAACGCAGTCACAGTCAAGGCAATTTATGTTCCAGTTACCTTTTTAAACAGCCTTCGTATTTTTAACACCTTGAATTCCAAAATACATTATTTACAGGTCCTTGAGTGAACAACTTTTGGTAACAGCCACCCTTAGAATAAATTGACATACATGCACTTAAAATGTTGACCTTGATCTGTTAAGTAGGTATCTTCCTAAGTTATTTTCCCAAACTATGTATCATAATTTGAGATTAAATTGTACATTTGAGCTGATCAAATAACAAAAAACAGATAGATGGCACTTTGAAACAAACTATGTTCATTAAGCGCCAGCGGTCAAAGAAACAAAACAAAAAGAAATTGGGCAGAGCCGTTGTAGTGTACAACGTGGATGACTGCCCATCATTCATAATGACACCATAAGCATGGAATTATACACGCATTTGTCAGAAATGATTCAATAGGAGAGAACACTCAAAAGCCGACTGAAATGTAATGGTAGAGAACAGCATGGCTGGTCTGTCCTATTCAATGGACAGATATCTTTCCCATTCTAGCAAGAGTCTGTTACTGAACAGGAAGGTGCAGGTGAAGGAGCGTCAGTCAGTGGGCGGTGTAACAAGCTGCAGGAGAATTCGGGCACGCTGCATCACGCCTCCCTCTCACAGGTGAGTGTCCTCCTCGTCAGGTAGGTCCTCTTTTAACAGGTTGTCGATGGGAACAATCCAGCTGTCGTTGAACTCTCCGTTTAGGGCCACTTTCTTCTCCTGCATCTCCGGTTGCACCTCCATCACTTCCAGGGTGGGGTTGTCGTGGTAACCATTCTCCACCGTTTGCAGCTCCTCTGTCAGATGTTGCTGTGGAAATTGGGGACCAATTTAGGGCGAAGCACAAAACAAATTTGAGTATTTTGCCACAGTATTTTGGTAGGTCTAAATGCATATGGGTCTATGTGTTGTTTACCTGGGTTTCATTGTAGGGCTTGCGATAGTGTGAGGCATAGATGGCAAGGCCAACAATCATGGCGAGTAGAGCACCACAGGAAGCCAAGATGGCAATCAAGGTTGTGTTGTCACCTGATTTCTGTTAGAGAGGGCAAGATGATACATTTCATACATTCAAGTCAGCTACTGTAATAACGTAATAATGAATTTTTGGGACTTATTTCTTACCTTGGTTGCTTCTTCAAGGTACCGATGAGCAGTAGAAATATCCACTGTGACAAAAGAAACCACACCTCTCTGGTTAACTCACAAAGTTAAAATGGTCAAGCTAAATTTAGGTCAAATATAAGCACTGAATTGTTTCAATTTCATAGGGCTTTTCTTTTTTTGCAATTACTGCTTCAGGTACTGTACCTTCGCCAACAACCTCTACACTGGTGAATTTAGGGACGTCCGTGTCCATTTGCCAAATGATAGTGCAGCTGGCGTTCTTCATGTCCTGCATTAGTCTCTGGCACACTGCTGTCAGGTCCTTTCTGTCCTCATCTTTCTGACAATGACAAATACGCATCTGTGAGAACATGTTGTCTGTCGAAACACAATCCAGTTCAAATGACAATGGCTGAGATAATGCTATTTCATCATGACATCAGCTCCGCCCTACTGCACTGCTGGTGAGTGAGACAGTTCAAGGGTGACAGTTGAGGTCAGAGCTTCCTGTAGGGTGAGGTATGGATTATTCCGGGTGGTTTTATGGGACAGAGCAGCTGTGAAATCGTATAAAGAGGGGGTGACTGTAAGGTGTGGGAAAGAAGGAAACTAGTGAAAGGCAGGATGGTTTCCCACTAAGACACTTTTTCCACCAAACGGCTGGAATCCTTTTTTTATACTATGATGCAGCTCTTCCTTTCCTAGCTCTGGAAACAAAGAGGTTCCCAGACTTGGTTCTGGTCTTGGAAGGCCTTTGTGTAAACACCATCAATACAACTGTTCTTGTAGGATCCCCCAAAAAATCCTAGAACTCAACCTTACAAAACAAAGGTACATGGACAGTATAAAGTAAGCAGTCCACACAAAACGGAAAACTTGAGGAACAAGGATATTTTTTGTAGTGAACTTACACTTCCTTGGATAGGAAGTTAACAAAGACAGCCAGGCACCTATGACGTGTTGTGATAAAATGAAATATCAACAAACTATATGTTAGTAGATAGTTAGTATAAAGGATACATTCATTCACATTGTGTAGCAGCTCACCTCTTTTCCTTTAGAAAGGGAGAACTGTAAAAAAAAAAAAAAAATATAGAAACAATTTTGAGGTCAAGTTAGTTAACTGAAACAAACCATTCATATCCATTACTTGATTTGCTCTACAGAGATTTAGATATCTAAATCTACTTAGGGTGCATTCAGTGAACTATTCAATACTGTTTTTGTGATTCAAAATGAAATACAAACATTTTTCCCCCTCATAACTTACTCTTTTAAATTTGTTGTTGTCAATCGGTAATACTGTGGTCTGGGTTGTGGGTGTGGGTGTGGCTATGGATGTAAAAGTCAGAGTGGTGGGGGTGGTGGGGGTGGTGGGGGTGGTGGTTGTTCCATGGCCAATGTCCTTAGGGCTTGACGCAGTGGTGACCGATGGCACTGTCGCCCCTGGTGCAGGGCTCCCCGTCAAGGGGGGCAGATCAGGACTTGCTGCTGCTCTGGATGTACTTAAAATGTCTCCAAGTAAAATAAACAGAACAATTACAGTTAGGTGAGTTGAATTATTTTGTTGTTGTGATTAAAAGCTCTGGGTGTGATTCCTGAATGGCTGAGGTGGTGGCTTTTGACCTTTACCTATAGAGGGCGCCTCGGAGCCTGTGTAGGTTGGATTAGTTGTCTCCACAGGTAACGCCTTACTTGTCACTGCTACATTAGGACCTGGTGTAGCGGCTAGTGTGGAGGCTGGATTCGGTATAGATATGCTGGGTTTAATTGTCGTGAGCCCTGGTGGGTCTGCCTTTATTGTTGTCTGCTCTTTGTTGTGGTCGTCTAGGGTGGTTGTGGCCTTGCTGCTTGACTTAGTATTGTGTGGTGCGCCGGTCGAAGCACTGCCTGCGTTAGTTGCCCCTGCATCAGTTGTTTTGGGCACCGGGATTACAGTGGGGACCGTGCTCTTCATGGGAACGGTGGGTGGGACATTTGTTGGTGGTGGGCTGTAAGTGGTTGGAGTGTTATCTTTTTGGGTTGGGACAACGCTCTCTGGGGCATTGGCATCTGGGACAGTAGTAGTAGCACTGGTGGTAGGATTGGTGGTTGAATAAATTGGACTAGTGTTCTCAGGACCTTGGGCATAAATGCAGTTCAATATAACCCCTATAGAGAGAACAGACACAAAACAATGTCTTACATATACTGTATATAGTAGGCTACAAAGAGATGTTACATATATGATTATGATATATATATATATATATATATATATATATATATATATATATATATATATATATATATATATATATATATATATATATATATGATATATATATAAAAACATTGTATCAACAGGATTGTGAATGAATTTCTAACCTCATTTTATTTGATCACTGAGTGTTAGATGGCATGGCCATTAGATATTGTGTCTGGATAATGGTGATGAACTCTGGGTATACTTAATCTATTTGATGCGCTGTTCTCCCTCACAGGGCAGTTGTACACTAATCGAGGTTTATCTCCTTCTGTTATTCTATTTATAGAGAGGCCGACAGGATGCTCCACACAATAACCTAGGAAGCGCCACACCCACCCCTATGGGCTTGCCCAGCGCACCATGAACAATCCCGGCTCATTCCAAGCCTGTGACCCTGGGGACACAGAACAATGCCTTGCAAACAACCCCCCCACCCCACCCCACCCCCACCGTCTCACCTAGCCCATACACACGTACATATAGTCACATATATTTCACATGTATGCTTATAATCTCTCACACAAACATGTTGGTAGAATCCTACAAATACTGTGTGTGTGTGTGTGTGTGTGTGTGTGTGTGTGTGTATTTATCTGTATTTGTCTGTCCATGCCCATACTGTCACCACCCTCATGTCTGTACAGGAACCTGGTGAGCGACAATGCCCTATAACAGGAAACCACTTCTTTACATGCTTAGATACATATATTATAGGAAGGTCAACAATCTTAGCTACACATTAAAAAAGCAGTCTAGATTATATTTTGACTATCTTCTACTCTCATACAGGGTTGAGAAAACTTAAAAATTGTGGCAAGCCTCTAATTCCTTTAAAAATGATCTTTACACTTAGTTATGGGCATGGGGTGTCAATGCAGACTGGAAACATTAACATAATGTGTTGTCAATTCCAGGCATTCCTCGAAGAACAGGTGTCATTATAACATGAAACATATTTGAAGAAGACAGTAAAGAATATTCCTTTGGAGGCCATTGTATAAAAGGATACCCCTTGGAAGCTCTTAAATCTCAAGCTGCCACAAAACTAGAGGGGTCACTTTTTAAAATTTCCCTCCCTTCAATATCTTTCAGCTTTAGATCCTTCTATTCCTATTCACTGAGATGTTTGTAGTTGTAATCATTATTCCATTGCACATATTTTAAAGTAACGCCAGTTAATACATGCCACCCAGGCAGAACATGTAAATCCCGAGGTTGTCACGGTGATAAATAGTGGTTGTCGAGGTGACGAGGGGCATTGTCCGTATTAGCAGTAAACAGATAAAGGTCTGTTTTTGTGCTGAGCCCAGTGTCGGTGAGAGCAAAGCCCACTCTCTTCTCTGACAAGAGGGACCCAGACTGTCTCTTTTCCTGCAATGCAGACGCGTCGCTTAACAGGTTAGGGTCAGATGTCCTGATAGTCTCTACCAAGAGGGGAACACTGTTTAAGTGGTGTTGGCGGATGGAGTCGTTTAAGCCCTCCTTCTATGCTACGTTTACACTCCTGCCCTCCTCTGTGGAATATTCCCACAAGAGACCACACAGAGCATATCTGCTGAATGCTGTGGGGAGTTGGAGACAGTACTGGACAGATTAAATAAACTATTCACAATAAAAAGGCTATATAGACAGGTGTGCTAAATAAATAAAAAACAGACGTTTTTCAATGTACGGCCAGATGAAAATGCACGTAAAGAAACAGTTTTTTGCCATCACTACCAAACAACAATGAAACGACAGTTAAACCTCAAAGACAGTAGAATGCCCGTATCGTCTACTCCGCTGTTTGAGGGTTCGTTTTTTAGGTGACCCTTTTGACCTAGGCTGTCACTGATGTATCTGCTTCTTAGAAGGTGACAGCACGCCAAACTACTGTTATCAGTTATGTGGCTGTTTGATCCTCACTCAGACATTCCTGTACCCTATCCTCCACACACACACACACACACACACACACACACACACACACACGCTCAAACACACACAGTTACGCACTTGCATTGCTTCAGAAACAATGTTCTTAAATCCTCAAAGGCAGACCACAGATATGGACGAATGAAGAGTAGCCTACTTACACTGTCTCTCCTAAGGCCCCATCATGATCCATGAAGAATGCATTAAGAACCAATCTTCTGTGTCCTCTTTCCTTTCCACTGCTCACCCTCTCTATTTATTACTTTGGATCACCTTTGTAGAGGCAGTCATGCTCATTCCTGTGGGAAGCGTTTTATTCATGTTACCCACTGCCACTCTCTCTCTCTCTCTCTCTCTCTCTCTCTCTCTCTCTCTCTCTCTCTCTCTCTCTCTCTCTCTCTCTCTCTCTCTCTCTGTGTTTTTTAATCTTTCATCCAGGATGTCAGTATCGGTTGAGTTCGGTTTTGACCCCTTGCTGTCCCATGGGTGTGAGGACCCACTGTTTTTCCGGGTCTTTCCTGTTCCCTGTTGGCACCGTTATGTAATAGGATGTGGGCTTTTCGCTCTGCCCGTGTCTGAGTGAGATTTGAGACTTTAAACAGGGGAAGAATAACATTCCCCAAGTCTGCACACACACACCCTGTTAAGACTTGACAACAGCTAGTAAATAATCCATCTGAGAAACACAGTGAAATGGAGACTCTAATGTATGAATAATAATGAGCCACCACATGTGCTATAATCGGATATAATCTGACCTCATCGGCCCAGGGACAGGAACGGGTTTTCGGTACGTGATGTGGGTCTGTTCTCTCTAACAAGGGCATGGTTGGAGACACACTTGGTTCTATCTCTCGGGTGCTAATTCTGTGTGACTACGTGTTAAGCCTGTAACGGGGTCAGAGGGTGCTCCATCCTTTGCCCTCTCTACGGGGGCTTCTGTTGTTAGCTCACAGCGGGCGTCAACCCAATCCTGTTTAGCGTGAGAGCCTCCGTCCGTTCTCCGTTAAAAACCCAGAATGACAATCAGTCCAATAGGCGGAGGCTCGTTGAATTGTCCTGCCTTCCTGCCGGCCATGTTGTAAAAATAAACCCCAGGTCCAAGGCCCCACATACACTAATAGAAAGAAGGACCGCGAAGGACAGATTGACCAGAAAGGGAATGTGTGGCCTACTGCCTGAGCTCCTAGCACAAAAAATCAAGGGGCTTCACCCGAAAGGGGTAGTGCGGCTTGTTCTTGTGCCATCCATCTAGCCGGCCAGCCTGGCAGACAGGCGGGCCATCCCTAAAGACAGATCGGTGTGTGTCTAAGCGTGAATATCTAGCATGTGCGCCAAAGAGAGGAGAGTAAATAAATAAGTGTAGCTGTCGCTCCGGAGCTATGACCAGACAAAGCGGCCCTGTTAGATAGGTGACGGCCCACACAAAGGCTCCTCTCGGCCCACGTGCGGCCGTGCCAGAATGGGTTAGTCTCTCATTCTGGCCCCCCGTTGGGGCCCCGGCCTTTTAGGCCTCCGTGGCCCCGCCCCTCAGAGAGGGTGTCCCATTGAGAGAGGTAATTCAGCCATCTCTAAGATGGAGGAGCAGAGGAGAGGGGGAGGGGGAGGCCATCTTTGCACTGCTTTTATCCGAACGGGAGCACCATTGATGGAAGGCGGAGGGGCTTGTGAATGTAAAAATGCTCAGTGGAGATAAAAGACAAGGGAAAGGGAGGAGAGAAAGATGGGGGAGGGAGGGGCAGTGATCGGCAGACATTGGTAGAAAAGTGGTGGGGTGTGAGACATCGTAAATCTATGTGCTAATTACACGTGCGTACACATACACACAGACACCCCGACACAAACAAGCACATTGCCAGTGCCTGGTTACCAGGGTGGTATGTATGTAGGCTGAGCTGGGGGGTGCCATCATAGAGCACACTATTTAGTAGCTCCCACAGGCTGGGTGCTGGGCTGGCCTGCACAACACCAGCAACAGGTTACCACCAGATGGAAGAACCCAATCATCTACTGTCATGAGAAGTTTGGGGATGCTTCATATGTGGTCCTCACTGGCAATGTTGGGGTTTGAAGTATAGTCAAAACAGCACTGCAAAACGTCTTTTGTCATTTCTATCTCTCTATCCCTCTCTCTTTCTCTCGCGCTCCTCGATTCTCTCTCACGCACACACAAAAACACACAATTGTTTGTCTTGCTCTCCACTCTAATGAAAAAAGCATCCGCTCCCTGTTTTCACAGTGGTAGAGTGGAAGGGGGTGTTCCCATGAAATGATGAGGCAAAGGAAAGTGTTTATAAATTGAAAGTGGGAGGAGAAGGCAAAGATGTGTGCGTGTGTGTAGGTGTGTGTGTGTGTGTAGGTGTGTGTGAGTGTGTAGGTGTGTGTATATGTATGTGCGTGTGTGTGTGTGTGCATGTGTGCGCGTGTGGGGGGGGGGGGGGGGGTGAGTGTTCGTAAGGGAGCAAGACTGTAAGTGCTCCATGAGTGCATGGGGGGCCGATCTGGAATGGGGAAGACAGCGTTGGAATGGGGAGACTTTGGACAAGGGGAGGGGAAGGGTTCAGTGAGGGTCCATGGTGCTACCAGCCACGGACTTGATTTATGGACACCTGGGCATGCAGCGAGGCATGCTGGGTAGGGAGTGTGGGGTTACAGTGGAGGTGAAGGCTAGCACCGCTTCATCATTCCACATTGGGCCGTGATGAAACACAAGGCTTAACTGAGGTAACTGACATATCTGGTATGACCCCAGTCTCCTCTTTCTGTTGTTTGAAAACCAACATTCATCCTCTAACTTTGTTGACTGAATCCACTGTTATGTCCCATTTCCCAACGAGGTATCTGTTCTATGTCCAGGAGAGAATAACCGCCTGCTGCCCGTGTGGCTCGGTGGGCTAGGCCGAGGGAGAGAGGCGGACTCAAGGCTGAGCAGCCGGGAATCTGGTGCCACACCTTCCTTGGGAACAGGGATGTTGATAAAGTGTTTTCCTATCTTTTGTTCTGCACTTTCTCCCATAGGCTGCACTAGCGCTGGGACCAATCTGTACCAAGCTGCATCCCCAATGAAATCCTGGTAAGAAATCTTGGCTGGCGTCCTTTTGGGAAAACATACGTCATGAACTCTCATGACCCCTTTATAGGGATGAAGGGGGTGGACAGTCAGACTCATGGACCAGTGCTGTAGACCACTCTCTCTGAACTGAGAATTGCCCCTAAGTGATCTGCGGCTCAATTCTCCTGACAGTGCGTGAACACTATATTTTATGCAGCACCTGTAATGTCAAGTAACACAACTCCTCAGCTTTTTATCGCCTATTGTTCAGATTACAAGACCAAAGACCAAAAAAAACCTGATTAAACTTGATTAACATTTTTGGGACTATAACCATAGGCCTACTGCATTTCCTTTAAACTGTGGCAGAATTAAATAGCTGGAAAAGGGCTGACCTTGGATTTACCGTGTGTTTGTTTAAAAGAGTCCCTTCCCTTTAAAATTTCCTTAATTTAGAGTGACAAGGGGCAGGTGCGACAGTGTATAATTAAAGAAAAACACTTTCCTCCCTCTGTTCGGGAGGGCCCTCTTGTGCGGGTCACGGGTGCACTTCATTATGCGAGCCCCTTGTCTCTGTCAGGCTCTCAAGGACAGAGAACTAGGGGACTTAAAACCGTCGGTTGAGAAAGGCACAGATGTTTACCCTCCACCGAACCAGCATGAATCTAAACAATAACCCCTGTGGGCACTAACTAACGCTGATCCTGAATCTCAAAAATTAACACTTATCAAAACATGACAATACACAAACGTAAAAATAATGTGTAATGTATGCAAAAAAATTTAATAAGCTATGTAGACCTGTAGACGCATGGCTAAATGTCATTTTGGTTTTGTATCAATCAGAATGAAAAAATGTACAATTTAGTCGTTTTTCTAGATTATTGGTAAACAGTTATTCCTTCAACAAACCACTGCCTTTACAATGGATAATTAAGTGATGCTACACAGCCTAATTTATGATTGTGTCTTGGCGAACCGTGATGGCCTAAACAACAGAAATCCTTATCAAAATCTGACATAAATCAAATAATAAAAAATCCCCACTTACCAAGTGAAATAAGTGCCCACGTGATTTGCATGTTTGTCTTCATCCTTTCTTCTTTAAACCAAATTTGTTCATGCACTGTCGCAAGTCTTTATTTCAAAATGCTGTGTAAATGTGGCAGTCTTGATGCTGATGTTATTTGTTGGCGCCTGTCTTAAATTATGTTCCGACGTTTTCCTCTTTTCCTAATAGCCAAGAATGCTTTTGTTTTCTTAGTCACACTTTTCTTTTCACTCTCTGAGTTGCAGATTTGAGGGAAAGTTTTTCGCCGGTCTCCTTGGCTGCGCCGTTTGTGCGCCCTCGCTGTTGGTTCCTTCTCCCCGATTGGCTTGAAGACGTAATGTGCTCTCCAAGCACAGTGCAAGCCCCGTGGCCCGTCAGTTCTCAGACTCCTACAAAAGTGTTCTGCTGTTACTCATAGAGCCTGGTATGGCACTGCCCATTGCTCAAGACCATCTCTGCGTCATTTACCACGCAAGAATTGGAACATCCAATTAATTGTTTTGGAAGAGGGTTGATAATACCGGTAAATATGCTTCTATAAAAACATTATTTAAACCGCTCTCTCTCTCTCTCTCTCTCTCTCTCTCTCTCTCTCTCTGTGTGTCTGTCTCTCTCGCTCTCTCTCTTTCTCTCATTTTGATTTTGTTTTTGTTTTACAAATATTTTATTGTTCTACAAAAATACATTTTTTTCATTACTTTCAATCATAGTTCTGTTTTGTTTTTATTCTCTGTCATGTGAATCACATTGAGCTGCACTTGTTGTATGAAATGTTCTGTACAAATAAAGATCTCTATAATGTTATAAGAAAAACCTTCCTAAAACTATTAATCTAGGACTAAGTAAAATACTGTAGTTAGTGCCATGGCCTAATGATCACACTGACTCGTATGTAAGCACAGTATGGCGTTGGCATGCCATTAGTTAGTTGGCTTTCATAAATATTTAATAAAACAAAAATAATTACATCCATTTTATATCTAATGTGCATGAGACAGATCCTTAGGGTTTTCATGGTCAACTACTCCCCCACGTCTCCATCAACCAAGTTAGACTCACACTGGATCAATCCAGCAGACCAGTTAGGATTAAGGGCATATCCAGTCTTCATGCCAAAGACAGACGCCAAGTTACATGAAGGAGATCCATTAACCCTTTGAAACACAATCTATGCAAACCCCTTTTAATGCACAACATGGGTCAAAAATGACCCGTATTCATTTCCTACGGGATTTCATGCATGGCTGAGTGTTTCTTTACTACATCTGTTGAAATCTATTCATTTCATCATTTAATATTCCAAGTATTCATTAAATACCTTGTTTCTGATTACCACAAATCATTATTTGATTATTTTTCTTTCTATCAAAACAAGGGTAAAAACATTTTTGTTTTTATCACTACCAGTTGTGTGGCACGGTGCTGCAGATCACTACCAGTTTACCAGCTTGAATGGGGAAGCAATCCAGAGGACTCCAGGAGGCTGGGGCTGTGAGAGGAACGCTGTCCCTAAAGCTCATCAGGATGTTCTTGTCCATGATCACTTCCTCAGATTCATTATTGTGACACAGTAATTCAATTAGTTCAAGGAAAGCTATATTCAGAGCTGCGGTGGTTTGTAGCCACTGGTTGCTCTAGACTGGTTGACTAGATGAGTCACGCTGACTTAATTAGTGGACAAAAATAGACGTTTCTGTAGACGTGTTCTCTATATTCAGGTACAGGTATAATTATCATGTAGTACATATTATATGTACAAATATACATAAGTATTTTACAAATGAAGAATTTAACACATTGTCAATTTCAGTCAAATTATAAAAAATTTACGTATGCCAACATATGTTCTGATTAAGTAAGGAAACAAACATTGGCTAGAGCCAGCTGGTGAGCTGTTTGTATTGTGGATGTGGTTTGAGGAGTCAGGCAGAGCTTGACCCTATGACGAACACTCAGTTGACTCTGCTTATAGCCATGGCAACGTGTTTTCACAAACTTTTTCTGGAATTGCTTTGAAGACGCCTTTGGTAAGCTTTCATTCAGTGTGATCCAAATCTGTCTTGACTGACCAGTGTATCCATTTTTGGGTGGTGAAAATATTTCTTGAGTAGCTAAATATATATGAAAGGTTATCCTAAATCTTTTTAATGGCCTGACCACCATAAATGCTTTAGGGGGCAGGATGTAAGCATTACGAACAGAGAAATGATGGAAACAAAATGGTAGATACAATCAGGGGTGTGGAGGTTTCCTGGGCGTTTCTCCAAACTCAAATAGGGAGGGTAATTAATAAAACTTTTGCAGTTTTCAAAAGCTTTCCAGTGTTGGTACCGCCTGAATGCATAGTAGATACAGTTAAATACCACATCAACTACTTTATCAGCTTCATATTTTATAACATATAATGAGGTGCCTAAAGAGGACCACAGTGGTGTAATGGTCTGCCTGTCTGCCTGTCTGTGAAGTTGACTGCCACGATCACGCTAATTCCAGCAGCATGTCAGAGGAATTCCGTGTTGACGTTCCAGCCGGAGCGGGTTGATCCTGGAGCTGCTCACCCTCTTTCACCCTCCATTACCTACATCTGACAGCTGGTGTCCCTCATCGGGTCAGGCTGACTCCAGGAGGGGCAGGGCCAGGGCCAGGGATGGAGCGTGTGTGTGTGTGTGTGTGTGTGTGTGTGTGTGTGAGAGAGAGAGAGAGAGACATAGAGAGAGAGAGGGGAAACGAAGGAATAGCTGGACCTTAGCCTCTTCATCCCACTGCAGAGGGCCTTATGTGAGTGAGCGAGTGAGCGAGTGAGCGAGTGAATATGATTGCAACGAGAAGGAGATAGGGAGGAGAGGAAACAATTTCATTAAAATATTGTTGAATAGGACAGGAGGAATCTTGAGTTCTACATTCTCACTCTGTGTGTGTGTGTGTGTGTGTGTGTGTGTGTGTGTGTGCGTGCGAGCGTGCGTGCGTGCGTGCGTGCGTGCGAGCGTGCGTGCGTGTGTGTGTGTGTGTTTGTTTGTTTGCCACTCTGCATGTGAATTAAATCCCCTGGCCCCGAAGCCGCCCTCTCTCATGTCCACCGTTTGGCATTCCTCTGCCGTTAGCTCAGTGCCTCTGCGGCGGCCAGCGTTCCGAGGGGTTTTTTGTTTCTCCCGTCCCAGAGCAGCACTCGCTCTCCCCCTTTCCTCATTATCCCGCCACAATGAGGCAGGCACGCCAGGAATGTGAGAGTGCATTCTTCCTTATAGGCACCCCGGCACCTCCTGTGTCTCTCCCTAAAGCGCCGAGATACCCCCACTTCAATCAACCTCTCACGTCGTCCCTCCCCAGCCTCAGCTCGCTCCTATCACAGCTCCAAACAGGTCC
>JAPMUY010000658.1:60000-87500 GCA_026901105.3 Galaxias olidus | reverse complement strand
CTCCTGTTCCACCCGTCTCACTGTTTCACTCCACTGAAGATGATGCGTGCGTGGCTCCAGCCCTGGGACTTCCGTGCACAGCCCTCTTCATCCTCACAGGCGTTACTGATTCTCTTTTTTATATCTCTCTCTCTCTCTATCTTTGTCTCTTTCTTACTCATTGACAATTCGTTACCAATTGGGTAACCTTAATATAAACAAATGTTAAAGCATGACCAATGAAACGACCCAACCTTCCCACGACCAACTCAACATATCCACGTCCCCCAGTTAAACTGTGCTGCCCCACCCATTTCCCCCTCTACTGTACACTGTACAGTCCACACTTAATATCCACCATGTCACCATATGAGCAACCCATTCCAGAAGAGTCAGTGACTCTGCTCTACCAGCTTGTAAATCATATGCAAATACAGGCCTCCGTTACAGTGCAGCAGGGCAGGGGCACAGGATTATATTTTTGTACAAAGCCAAACATGTATCTCCATGGATCAGTGCTTTTGTCAGGGAACGGCACCGAATAGTTGTATGTAATTACTGAAGTATGGCATGTCACACATTTCTAGAAAGGTAACCATCTCATAAGTATGTTGAAATAAAAAAAACGTTAAAAAAAAACTCCTGCATAAATTTCAGGTAGAATTTCACTAAAAATATCCTCTTCCGGCCCCAACATGTTAAACCAGTTAACAAAGGCAAATCATCCACTACATATAGCATCTACCCTTTGCCCCACACCTTCCACACTCAGTATCTGTCTTTGACCGAGACGTCCTCTGCTCTCTCTGCCTCTCTGTCTCCAAGATGCACCGCGTGACAGTTTGTGTGAGGGGCGAGTGGTTCCGGATCCCATGCGGTGATCCCAGCGCTACCATCCAGTGGTTGGGGTTGGAAGCCCTCCGCCGCTATCACCATGCCAAAGGGGGACTGGGGAATGGTGACGATGTTGGATTCACGGTGAGGAGGAGGCAAGGAGAGGAGACACTTCAACCTGAGGACAACGTTGTAGATATACTGGAGGACAATGACTTTGTCCAGCTCGGTGAGAGAAACCCCCAGTGTGATTATGAATCCAAACCCAAAACTCATATCATTAATGCAATATTCACATTACGGAATACTCTGATGTTATCAGATCTGGTTGACTAGTTGCAAATGTGTCTTTTTTTCTAAAGTATTCAAGGGAGAGGCCTGGCCAATAAAATTACACCAATTGGACATGGCTTTGTATCCTTTGCTCTTTCCCATGAGGCAACACATAACGATGACCAACACAATAATTGTATTTAATGGGAGAATTGCATATAATGTTATGTGATCTGAAAAGTTTTATTCAGAACAATTCACCTCCAACTTTCTTGATCTACTTAACTGCAGTGTTGTAGAAACACCCCTTATCATGAAGCCAAAGATGTAAGTTGTGCATTATTTATTGACAAGTCTGTACATTATTTTTTATGTAAGGCAAGGCACAGTATGTTTATCTGTCAGAAGCAATAGCACCCCACATTTTGCCTCTGAAGCTATGCAGGGTCGGTACTGGTTCTACCTTGGATGGGAGACCAGTTTCTGCTGGAAGTGCTGTTGGTTGACCCGTAGGATTCACTCTACCCTCTGGTCTGTGGTTGCCCAATGCCCCAGGACAGTGACAATCTGTAGTCACAAACTATCCCATGGCACTTCTCTAAAAACGTCCTGGCTAAATTGCCCAACCTGGCCTTATATCAATCATAGCAACCTAATCATCCCTTCAGCTGCCAATTGGCTAGTTAATCCCCTCTCTTGCGCCTTGTGGCTCTCAGTGGGTCATAAAATTATGTGTGGTGAGCAAGTCTGGCGCAAGGTGGGTGCTACATTTGGCGATCAAACTGTAAGTCCCCCCTACAGTGTAAAATGCTTTTTGTGTCTAGAAAAGTGCTATATCAAATGCAATCTATTATTATTTAGCATAAAGAATTATGGCTATTCCAGATCACACAAAACAAAATACTAGTCTAACCACGTTGTTTTCTTTGTAATTATGTGTTGAAGTTCATTTCACTGGACGGCAACAGTCTGACTACAGCCGATCTGGTTGGCTTAGGGAAAGGCCTGTTCAAGATCAAGGTATGTTACAGTAACACGTTTGTATTATTTGTTTATTTTTAAATGTTTAAATAAATAATGATAAGGATTGTATTCATGGCCTCCAGAACAAGCACACAGTTATTGAATATGTTTGTCTCCTTCCTATTTTGACTCAGTTGACTCCAGAAGCTGAGGGAAAAGTCAATCAAGCCAGAGAAGTGATTGACACCATCATCAGAGAAAATAGAGGTATATTGCAATGAGGTTTGGCAACAGGCATACATTGTATGTTTGTTTTAATTGATTAGCATTGTGCATGTATTTCCCCCTTGTAGTTGTGTATGGAGTCAACACTGGATTTGGCAAGTTTGCCCGCACACTCATACCAACTGAAAAGGTCACGTAAGTGCTGGTTGTTCAGTAACTTCATATCACTTGGTGGGAAAAACAAGCCTCTAACCATCTGAATACATACAGAGCTTTTCCAAAATGCTGTGCTCTATCTGTTTCTGTTTAGGGAGCTGCAGGAGAATCTTATTCGTTCTCATAGTGCTGGTAGGGCAATCACTGTAGTAAATGTCATCACTCGTTATTATAACTTAAACTAACACTGTTGCACCTAACCTGTTTTTTTACACGGTGTTTAAATCTCAAACTTTTAATCTGTTGCTGTTTCCATACATCCCCTCAACAAACTGCCCTCTCATTTCATTTGTAGGAGTTGGCGCCCCCTTGAGTATAGAAAGAACACGTATGCTACTTGCTCTTAGGATTAACGTTCTGGCTAAAGGGTACAGTGGTGTCTCCATGGAAACTATCCGCACCATGCTGAAGGCCTTCAATGGTAAAATAAGACAGTTACCAAAACATCACATTAACAGAAAGTGTCAATTTAGGAGAACATTTTCACAATTTGTACGCACATTATCTTCAGTGAATAGTATCAGTGTCTGTCTGTGTATGTGTGTGGGTGTTTTTGTCTGATTGTCCATGTGGATCAATGTGTGTAAACCCTAGCCTCCTGCCTGTCCTGGGTGCCTGAGAAGGGGACTGTAGGCGCTAGTGGAGACTTGGCCCCCCTGGCCCACCTAACCCTAGGGCTGATGGGAGAGGGATGGATGTGGTCCCCTCGCAGCGGTTGGGCCCCCGCCAAGCTTGTAAGTTCACCCAACGTTTATCATCTCACTGTCAAGCATCGCCTTCTCACCCGCTGGCATAACAAAGTAAAGCAGCAATGTTTCTAAATATATTACTGAAAAGCTGAAACATCGTCTACTTTTCATATCTTTTCTGAGGCGCTGGAATGCAATGGAATCACTCCTCTAGTGCTGAAACCAAAGGAGGTACGGTGCAGAACTCTATCTGGTCATTGCTTTTTATTTGAGGAATCTAACAAAATGTACACTTTCAGTATTTAGAAACTCTTGAACATACGTCAATTGCTTGTACATGTTTGATCAGGGCATCGCTCTGATCAACGGGACACAGATGGTGACGTCTTTGGGAGCAGAGGCGGTGGAGAGAGCTCTGGGCGTGGTCAAACAGGCTGACATCATCGCTGCCCTGACACTCGAGGCCCTCAAGGGCACAACCAAGGCTTTCGACAGCGGTGACCCAGTAGCACACACACACACATTGAACCATTCAGTCCCAATGTCCCTTCCTGTTCCCCAAGGAAATGGGGCCTGTCAGAACCCAAGCAGGTTTGGTATAGAAGCATGGAAAGGGAAGGCACAGAGGAATACGAATGCACACACACACACACACACACACACACACACACACACACACACACACACACACACACACACACACACACACACACACACACACGCACACACACAAACACACACATACAAGCACACACATTTTATTGGATAAAAATTATAAATGCATGATGCAAAAGACAAAGGTGTCTTATTTCAAATGTGTTTTTCATAGGTTACATAACTTGACCGTTTGTGTGAGTAATGGGAATAATGATGAGAGGGATAGAGTTTTAGCATAACTCATTGCAAAGGGAGCAAAGCATGTACAAAGTACGTCAGTTAAGGTTTTACCCATGGAAGAGTAAATATGAGGTCAGCACCTCACAGCATGCAAAGAATGCATGACCCTATACAACTGTGCCTTATCAGAGCAGAGAAAACTGAAAGAACATGTAGTTCTACATTTTAAATGTAAGAAGTTGGTTTTATGTCATTATAAAGTGTGTCTCTTAATAGCATACCGGAGGTTATAAAAACAGCCGTGGGAAAGGGTATTGCTATGCTGATACACTGAGATTTATGTTGCTTACCTCCAGTCAACCCCTCGCTCTGTTTCAGATGTCCATGCTTTGAGGCCACACCCAGGTCAGATTGAGGTGGCTGCCAGGCTTCGCTCTCTACTGGACTCAGAGGTCTTTCCTTCTCAAATCTCTGGTACAAATAAAGCACAATTGCATGGGTACACCCATTTTACTGTAAGTGTTTATGAATTCGGTTCAACCAGCCTGTTCTTTCATTTCCCGTCGCTGATTTCCTTTCCATTATGTTTTTCCTCTAGAGAGCCATCGATCATGTGACCGCGTTCAGAATGCCTATACCCTGCGCTGTATCCCACAGGTAGAATAATGTGTGTGCTCTTTGCCGGTGCTGATTCCTGTGTATTCACAGGCGTCAGGACACACTGAGACACTGAGTTGTGTGTTCTTTTTTGTAGGTGCACGGAGTGGCTAACGACACCGTAGGCTTTGTTCAGAAGGTCATCTCCACAGAGCTGAACAGTGCCACTGACAACCCAGTATCCTTCTGCTGTTGCTGGACTGCAATAATGTTGTACAAACCCCTAGCAGCAGCACTCAGATTGAGAGTTCAGGAAAATGTGTGTTTTGAATTTTGGAGACAATTTACCATTCATAATTCCATGTACCGACCACAGGGGGGCAGTATTTAGTGAGAAACACTTCTCACAACGTTCAGCCAATGAATCCTTCACTTAACCCACAGCTTGTGTTTGCTAAGCGGGCTGAGACCGTCTCTGGGGGGAACTTCCATGGAGAGTATCCCGCTAAGGTAGAGGAAGAGCTTGACTCTGTATGGTCCATTTCTATGGTTTCTTTGATTTGAGGCTCACAATGTTGCTCTATCTGGTTTCTCCTCAGGCCCTGGACTTCCTGGCCATAGGGGTCCATGAGCTGGCCAGTATAAGTGAGAGGAGGATAGAGAGGCTGGTCAACCCCTCCCTGAGTGAGCTGCCTGCCTTTCTGGTCAAAGAAGGGGGTTTGAACTCTGGCTTCATGATCGCCCACTGTACTGCTGCTGCCCTAGGTGTGTGTGTGTGTGTGTGTGTGTGTGTGTGTGTGTGTGTGTGTGTGTGTGTGTGTGTGTGTGTGTGTGTGTGTGTGTGTGTGTCTTTTTATGTGTGTACTGTGTGCACAGGTTTCAATAACACTTTGTACACGTATTATACATTAGTGTACAGAGTTGAATTCAGTAATAACGCAATTAGTGATCCATGCCCAACCAAGAGTGTCTCTGTCTGTCTGTGTGTGTGTCTGTGTGTGTCTGTTTGTCTGTGTGTGTGCGTGTGTGTGGGGGTGTCCTGCAGTGTCGGAGAGTAAAACCTTGTGCCACCCTTCCTCCGTTGATTCTCTGTCCACCAGCGCAGCAACTGAGGACCATGTGTCCATGGGAGGCTGGGCTGCCAGGAAGGCCTTACGAGTGGTCGAGCATGTGGAACAAGGTGCTGCAACAAAGCAAACCCCCTCTCGTTTTTATCTGCCGTACTACTGAGTCTGATAAGGGGACAATGCTCTCTTACGTTACAGAGCATTTTTTTCTGTATGGATTAATTCTAGAACTGGGATAGATAGACACGTCTGATTTATGAGACAAATGCCAGCATCATACCAGCAGCACTGACACCTGTTGGATCCCGCTCCCTTAGTTCTGGCCATTGAACTGCTGGCCGCCTGTCAGGCCCTGGAGTTTCTCCGCCCCTTGAAGACCACCGCTCCTCTGGAAGAGGTTTATGATCTGGTACGCTCTGTGGTCAGGTAAGAGCCTGTCAGCATGGTCAACTTACAACAACAGCAGTATTGGTGTATGTAGGGTTGTTCTATACGCTGTGAGGGCTGACCTGCTCCTCCTCTCTCCGCAAACAGTCCTTGGGACAAGGACCGCTGCATGAGCCCAGACATCCAAGCGGCTCATTCACTCGTCATGGGAGAAAAGGTGTGGTATTTACTGTCAAAATGAGTTTAAGATGATTATGGTTCCTGGTATTCAATGCATGTGTGTTCTTTATGCTCTTTAGGTGTGGGAGGCAGCTCGACCATTCATGGACCAATACAGGGAGAAGCTGAAACTGAAACAGCACAGTGTAGATTATGAGTAAACAGAGAGGAGGAAAATTACCACTATCCATTGAGACTATGATTTATTCTATTTTTAGAAATAAACTAAAAACCTGGCTAGTTGAAAAATAAAATATGAAGATGATATTAAATATTTTAGTTTTAAGGAAATTATGCATGGATGTATTGTGGACGAAAACAGAGTCTTGAGGTTATTTTAGTATGTGTAAGCAGGTTGTAAGAATTTATTCAGAATGAATCATATCACAAGCATTCACAAAGGAAATATATGTATTTGTATGTATATGTATCTTATTTCAACAGTATAACTCAGAAAGCTAATCTTAAAACATAACATTTATGAGCAGTATGATTCTATAACACTGAGTGTACTGATTTTCAAGTTGATTACAATTCATTTTTGATATTTCAAGATGTTTTTGAATGGGTTTCAAAGACTTGCTGGTAATGCAACTCTCTAATTAATATGTTGATCTCTCTCTCTCTCTCTCTCTCTATATATATATATATATATATATATATATATATATGTAATAGTCATGAATAATCTATGAATTCAAAGGAAAAATATTAAACAGAGTTGTGAGATTTATATCAGAAAATAATGTTATTTTGACAAGAAAAAATAAACTTTGATTGTGAAGATGTTGACTCCCACAAAGATACCTATGTGATAGACTACCCCACTCTTTTATCTGAAAATGTACCATAACAAACAGTTGCTTGTTTAAGTTATTCATTAACAGGTGAGATAATCATAGATGCACTGTTTTTACCACCATCATTCAAACAGGTGCTGAAGTATGGATATAGGTCTTCAGTTAAGGTGCACTTGGTGAAGGAGTATATATGAGCTCTGGCCTGCGTATCGTAAAAGGAAACCTGACCCTCCTCATAATCTACAAACACTCCCACCTTCCGGGGTTTGTTTTTCAGGCAGAGTAGGAGAGACGGCGGATCAATGGCAGCCCTGTATTCATTACCATTTCGAAGTGCTACAGTCCAGTATCCATTCTGGGGGCACGGTATTATCTGCCCTTTCCTGTGGACTGACTGTCGGGCCACTCCTAAATCCCACGCAGTTTTCCCTTTAACCTGCACCTCATAGTAAAACCTGCCAGAGGAGAACCCCTCCTTTCCCAGCACAACAGGACACTGGGAGAACCTTACTGGGTTGTCGGGTAGATTCCCTCTGATGTGTCCGTGGCTCACTTGTTTCCCGTCCTCAGACAGAATGAGTTTAGAATGTGCTGTATCAGGGTCCAATGTCACATCCACCGCGTACCGCTGGATCCTCTTCAGCTCAGCATCACACAGCTTTTCCATTTCTTTATGGAGGGTCTCCTCCAGCTGAGCCACGGCTCTCCTCACTGTCCCCACAAACAGATCAGTCCGGACGCTGACCTCAGACCAGTCCTTAGTGGGTGGAGGAGTGGTAAGCGATGGGGAGTTCTGGAGAAGGTGGAGGTAGTCCTCAGTGAGTGAGAGCTGCTCCAACTCACTGCTTCTCTTCTGCAACTTTGCAATTTCCTGCTCCAGCTGTTTAATCAAGGCTTCAGCCTGTTCCTCTGCCGCTTTCTGCTTTTGTTCAATCACCTTAATGAGTTCATCTCGGGTTCTTTGAACAGACGCCACCAGAGTATTGAAAACGTGCGTACTTGTTACTATCTCCTTTTCTGTGTCTCTGTTAATGACCTCTAATGACTTTTTAGTCTCTCTTAACTTCATCTGGTTATGTTGAATCATCTTTAGAATTTCGGTCTTAGTTTTTTGTAATTGAGCCTTACACTTCAAACCCTCTCCTTCTATAGGAACGATAGTATGTGTTCTATGGACTGTCTCAGTACAGAACTGACACAAGCACGTTTGGTCTGTCTCACAAAACAGCTCCAGTGGTCGATGGTGCTTTTTACACAATCTATCCTCAAGGTTATCCACCGGGTCTATCAGCTTGTGTTTTCTTAGGGCTGCCCTTCTCTGATGAGGCTCAAGATGAACCGTGCAGTAGGATGTCAGACACACCAGACAGGATTTCAAAGCCTTCAGCTTTGTTACGGTGCATATATCACACGGAACATCCTCTGGTTTTGCAGGCTGTTCATCAAGGTTGTCGCTGGCTTTCACTTCAGTTGACAACCTGAACTGGGTAGCCATCTCGGAAATGAATGTGTTGACTCGAAGGTCAGGTCTTCTATTGAATTCTTCATTACACAATGGACACTGACAAAGGACTCTACCATTCCAGTACTTTGTTATACAGTCCCTACAAAAGTTGTGCCCACATTGAATAGATACAGGCTCAGTAAATACATCCAGACATATAGAGCACAGGAACTGGTCTTCAGAAAGGATACTGACAGAAGCCATATCTAAACAGAAACCAAAAATAAAGCTGTTAAATAGAATCTGCTTGTTCAGCTTGCAATATTTCAGACAGGAATGGATCATTGAATTTTAAATCAATCTCCCAATGGTAAGCTGAGAAAGCAAGTTCACAAAATGCACGTAAAACTTCCTAGTCAAATAAAAACATGATTGAAAATTTGTAGAAATCACGTCACAAACGTATTACCTTGATGTGGCAACGGGTGTTGTGTAAGCTCGAGGACTTTGTAAATGCAGTCAACAATAATCTCAGGTGGTTTTATGACTTGAACCGATTTCACTTCCTGGACTAAAGTTAACCATTTAATAACACCGCACTCTAGTTACATTTTTTTTAAGTCTATTCTTTCACTTTCATTTTGAATTTGATCAGATAATAGCCTTTGTCCGTGTCTTTTTGTGCTTCACTTTACTGTAGCCTAGTTTTACAGCAACTGGCTAACACTCGGAAAACAGGCAAATAGAACCTCAGTTGTCTTTATCCAAAATTAGGGTGTATTTATCTTGGCACGCAAATCCTGATGCACCTTTGTCCATGCTCCATTCTCAGAATTTGGCATAATATTAATTTTGCATTTTAATCACAAAAAAATATGGCGGTCAGTGTTTGGATTTTTATTCAAAGGATTCACATAACATCAAAACACATAGTAATTAGTTCTCATCAACTTACAAAAGAGCTGCATGATTCTTAATAACATTAATAAGGGCACCCCTACTGACAGTTCAAACAGAGAAGGCGGTAAAACAAAACAAGCGTCATATACAAATCATTCCCTAACCCGACCCACCCCACCCTCACACTGCATAAAATTCAACATAAAAACGGAAAACAAAAACAGACCACTAAGTAAGTTGCGTGATCTGACTAGCCTTTAAAATAAAGCCTTCGTTTCCCGGACTGGTTTAGACGCACTCCAAACCATTGGTACCTCACATCTATAAACTACGGTTTTCTAAGTGAACAGATTGTAATTGACTTTGTGTCAAAGCTATTGTTCTGCTCACAACACTCTTCCAACACCCTTCTGTCCATCTGTTGGGTCAGGGGGTCATCCTTAGACCACCAAGCTAGCGTCATGGTATGTAGCTGTGGCGTTTAGGGCAGGAACAAGGCTTGGTCATGAGAACTGGATCTGCTGCACGCCAGGAATCTACAAGCCAGAGACATTCAAGTTAAGACTCAGGACAGTTGACATTACAGCAAACCAGCTCTCTTGGCAACCTTTATTCAGAATAAATAAACCACTCCTCGTTTTAATACATTTATACAGATATAATAACAACAGAACTGAATGCACACATCACATTACAGTGGCGTGAATGTCCTCACCTGTTGATATGCGGTGGTGTACACCATCACGTTCTGTTGCTGTCCATCTGCTGTGATGATTCCTGCTGGCAGTGTGTTTGCTGCAATCAAGAATTGTTACAGTTCAGCTTCAACTATAGCATCATTACGGGTTCACACTCGGATGAGATTTGTAGATGGCCCATATCTAGTTTTAGAATTTATTTAGCAAATTGGTCATTTTGATTGTTCCACTTACTGAAGCTGTCGTCTGTGATCTCTTCTCCCAGGCCCTCTCCAACAGACACGCCAGGCATGCCCTTCTCCCCCTTCATTGCCTAAGAAAGACCGGCACAACATCAAGTAGCCTATTGGTAATTACCAGAATGGCTGTTTGCAACTTGGCTGCTCAATAAACAAAACTTATTCCTGTCACTTGATCTTAAAAACGTGGCAAACTGTGTGTGTGCGTGTGTGTGTGTGTGTGTAATGTACATTATTTGTTTTCGGGCTCACCTCTCTGAACTTCTGCAGGTAGAGCTTCAGAGGCTCCACGTACATGTCAAAGCCCAACGTAGACATGGCAAACAGGATGTCTTCTCCATTGATTGTTTTCCTCTTCTCCTGGTGGCAGCGCTCACTTGCCTCTGATGTGATGAAGCTGATGAACTCACTCACACACTCCTGCACACACTCCTTAGCATCTTTTGCTATCTGTTAAACAGAAGTATGAGGAACAGATCTTTAGCCACTTTCTAATTTCTCCCAACCTCACTCTCTCGCTTTCTTTCTTTCACATACACACAAAAAAAACTACCTTTCCTGTCTGTGGTACAGCATTTTTCATGATGCGTGCCACGTTTGCAATAGGAAGGTAGATGTCCTGCTCCCGGAAATTTTCCTTGATGCCGCCATCTTCATGGTCATTCAAGCTTTCATCCCCATCATCTGTCAACAGTCAATACACATAAACACAAATATATTGTACATATATGTACTTTAATAAAATGTTTGCATGTTTTGGCAAAGGTAGACAGTGACGCAGGTAAATCACTTGCAGCGTTTAATTCCTACCATCCTGAGACTGGAGCACGTAATGTCCACTGGTCATGTACTCTCCACTGATGCCCAGCTGAGAAGCGTCGGTTGTTGAACTGTCTCCCTCCATCTGAAACAAATGTAGCACAACAGAAAAACACTTACATTTGTGAACGTTCACGTTAGCTAACTAAACAAGGTCAAAATATGTAGCTTTACTTTTACTTTTCGTAAGCAGCGCCTTGATACGTGGCATTGTAGCAAGCTAGTAGTTGAAGTCCAGGAGGACTAGGAGACTTTCCTTTGCTACAGTCCGATTTAGTCAATCGTTGGGGGCTAGTAGCTTTGCCTGGTAGACCATTAATAGCAGTATCCACTTCAGACACATTAGTTAATGTATGTAACGAGCCATGGTGTTTCCGTTATAACATTTCGTAGCTAGATGCGCTACTCGGCCTTCTGTGAACGATTAACTCCAAAACTAAAGCAAGCAGCCGACTTGTCTAGAGCGCCCACAATGTAAATTACAGAACCACACAAACACCTATAATATATCGTTAGCCATGCCAATGCTAACTTGTCTTTAGCGCGCGTGAATAGGCTACGGCTAGCTAGCAAAAATAAAGCTTACGTTATGATTTAAACTACAATAAGTTTCATGCTAGTTAAGGTTAGCAAGCTGGCAATAGTTACCCCATGTTGCAATTAGCTTTGACCAATATTCGATACAGTGTCCATTGCAATGGATCGATCAGTAAACTAGAGCTCTGGGCAAATTTTAACGTTACAAAGGGAAAGCTTAGGCCTGTTCTTTGTCCCAGCGAGGACGTAGCGTAGCTAGCTTGGCCCGAAATTGAATTCATATTTTTAATAGTTAGTCTTTCTGATACTTCCTGATCAGCACCATCATTCACTCAGACAACAAATAAAAATCAGACAGAGACGGACATTTCCATTCGAGCTAACGAGAAATCGGTTAGCAATCATTGGCCGGAGCTAGGCACAAACCTGCAATGAAGCCCTGGTTGGTTACCTTCTCGAATCGGCTGTTTGGTTGGACAGAAAATGGCTGCGAAAGAACCAGTCCCAGCGCGGAGCAGCGCGTCCTCAGAGTTCGACTGCAGAAGTTGGTGCAGTATCATTTTTGTCCACCAGACGCTTTTTCCAACAAAGCTTCACCGTCCAACATGACGACCGACGATTGCATAAGCTTACTGTTAGCTGTTCCATAGAAAATATAAACCCTAACTCCTTGATATCCTATATGATATAGCCTATGAATAAAACTCAACCCTTCAGGTCAACTTATTAAACAGAAGTTCTTAAGATAGGAACCTTTGCCCTATCTAACACAAATAACTCACAACTACAAGTTGTATTTTAAGATAAGAACAGAACATATTTGGATCATTTTTTGCTTATATATATTATATATATGTTAATAATATCAAGCATATTACTGTAAGCAGGCATTTTTCCCACTCCACCCCTTGCACATGCGTATAAGAGGAAACTAACAGGCACTCAGGCAGGCGACAGCGTAATGTTGTTGAATGTACTTACCATATGTTCATTTTTGGTAAATTAAAAACTACAAATACCTGTGTCAAGTATTCAAAAAGTGTTCACTGGTGTATTAGAGACGTAACTAAAGCTAGTTTTCGAATATTATCCTCAATATCCTGGAGAAATAAGGTAGGATTTTTTTTAAATGGTTGGCTATTTGACAAAAGCATGAAGTGCCCAACTATTTAGGAATAATTAGCCTTCTGTTTTATACGCAAATAATATTGACTTTTAATAATTTGCCTGAACATTTACGAAGTAATTGCATTTATAAAACCTTTAGTTAGTAGACTATAATGTGTATCCAATAGATGTCGCAATGGCCTTACAGTATAGCTTTGTCAGTGAACCAATTCGTTATGCTCATCATTAAATATAATGTAGTTCTCTTAAATATAAGTAGGCCTACTAAGATTTATATTGTCATTGATGGGAATATGATGTTTCTACACACACACACACACACACACACACACACACACACACACACACACACACACACACACACACACACACACACACACACACACACACACACACACACACACACACACACACACACACACATAGGCAGCTGTTTTTAATCCTATTACTACATTTCTTATCATTTCAACAGTTTAAATGTATATACAACCCAGACTTTTTAAATTAAGGGAGTAATTAAATGTACCATGTAATTCGAATTCAGATTTTGTTTTAGCCTTAGTAGTTTAATATAACTTCCAGTTTATTGTATAGGTTAGCCATTAGCTATTGTTTCTTTCCGGCTATTTGGACAGTTCCTATCCTAAAGAGAGATTGTTGTTCTGCAACAGTTGAACATGGAGCATGCTAGTCCCCCCTCCAGACTGTATGACTATGACCTACTGGTCATTGGAGGTGGATCAGGGGGACTCATTGTGGCAAAGGTTAGTCTCCTACTTTCTCTTTCGGGGTGGTGGAGCTGAGCTTCTGTAGTTGAATCATCATGTCTGTAACCTCTATTGGATTTTTCCCAACTGCATCTAAATGTGAAAACAGTTCCTCTTTAACTGGACAGAACCAGACTGGGAGTCAATCTTTACCAATAACAGAAATATTGGTCTTAACACCTCTCTCTCTCTCTCTCTCTCTCTCTCTCTCTCTCTCTCTCTCTCTCTCTCTCTCTCTCTCTCTCTCTCTCTCTCTCTCTCTCTCTCTCTCTCTCCTCTCTCAGGAGGCTGCTGGCTTAGGAAAGAGGGTGCTGGTCCTTGACTTTTTGGCTCCCTCTCTGAAAGGGACTCAATGGGGTGAATTCTCAATTGTAGTTTATTGTACTTATTGTACTTAACGTCTCTTTTAGAGACTTGCATCGGTGTCCAAGTGTAAAAAGGGATTCAGCTATCAGGTGAGTCGTAATCCTTACCTCCATCTCCCCTCCCTCTCCGAGGTGTAGGGGGCTGCAGTGTGAATGTAGGTAGCATAACCAGGAAACTGCTACAGCAAGCATCCATCCTAGGAAATGCCATCCAAGACGCCCGGAAGTACGGCTGGAAGCTGGAGGAAAAGGGTGAAAAGACATTTTTCAATACGATTCTTGTTTTACCGATTTAGGTCATCTCTATGGATTCTGCCTTTGAGGATGCCTTCTGATGCTATATTTGTGGATGTCTGTAGTTTCCCATGACTGGGGAGAGCTGGTGGAGGCAGTACAGCAGCAGGTGAGGCCTCGCTGCCTGGAGCACCAGAGGAACCTGAGGGACAGTGGGGTCATCTACCTGAACGCCCGTGGGGAGATAATAGGGCCACATACAGTACAGGTAGGAGTGTGTACACAGCATATGGAACATAGGGTCTTACAAGTTATTGTAAAATATTGTAGAGAGGTAAAGAGTTGGGACAGAGAGATGGTATCAAGTAGTTTTTGTTTAATAATCAGGCAACAGATGTCCAAGGGAGAAAGACAAGTCACACAGCAGAGACGCTAGTCATCGCCACGGGAGACCGAGCACGGTACCTGGGTATACCTGGAGACAGAGAGCACTGCATCACTAGGTATAGTGCTTCTGACACACACACACACACACACACACACACACACACACACACACACACACACACACACACACACACACACATACACACAGGGAGGCACACATATACTCTAACACACACATCAGAATGATAGAAGTACAAACAAAGTTAAGAAAGTTTATACGATTTTTGCTTCTTCTTAATCATCCCCTATCCTCTTTCTTTGTCCCTCAGTGATGACCTGTTGTCTCTAACTCAGTCACCTGGTCGTACCCTGGTGGTGGGCGAGACTACTGTAGGTCTGGAGTGTGCCGGCTTCCTGTCTGGCCTGGGGTTAGAGGTCACAGTCATGAGACAGCAGCCAGGTCTCCAGGAGAGTTGGGACCACAAGACGGTGCAGAAGATTGAGAACCACATGCTGGTCCATGGGGTCAACTTCCTCCACCACTACTCACTTACCAAGGTACTTAGGCTGGCTGGCTGGATGGACTGTGGTATGGGGGGAATCTTAAATTCCTTGACTTTCACAGAATCTTGAGTGTGTGTGTTTGTGTTAGGTGGAGCAGATGGAGAACGGCGCTGGTGGGAAACTCACAGCGACAGCGGTGTCTAAAGGTGGATCAGAAACCTACCAGGATCAGTTTGATACTGTGAGTAGTCATTGGCAACACATTAGTTTGTTACCATCCTGGGGCCAGTTAGGGGTGTAGTTTAGTTGTTACAAACGTACAAACGTCGTTTACAATTGCCATTAATCCACCTGTGTGTGCGGACAGATTCTTCTGGCTGTCGGAAGGGATGCCTGCACCAGTGACATTGGCCTTGAGTGTGTTGGTGTGAAATTCAACCAGGAGTAAGTGTTACATATCTTATGGATAAGAATGTGTGTGTGTGTGTGTGTGTGTGTGTGTGTGTGTGTGTGTGTGTGTGTGTGTGTGTGTGTGTGTGTGTGTGTTCTGAGTGGGAAGAATATTTATGAACTCTGTGTATATGTGTTTGTGTGTGTTTGTTCCAGTACAGGCAGGATCTTGGTGAACGAGGAGGAGCGGAGCACTGTGGACTATGTGTATGCTGTCGGGTCAGTACAAGATGGCCGACTCTCCACCACAGGACTCTCCATGCAGGCAGGGCGACTGCTGGCTCATAGGCTCTATTGTGGGAAAACAACTGTGGTACGCTTTCATAAAAAATTGCTGTGTATTTTTGCTCTTGGAACAATTTGTGCAATGATGTTATCCTTATCTCTCAGCCGTGGTGCTACACTACTTGTGTGTGATTGTTTTCCCAGTGTGACTACACCAACATACCAAATGTACTGTTCACACCGATGGAGTATGCAAGCTGTGGTCTGTCTGAGGAGAGAGCTAATCTGAAGTTTGGAGAAACCAATATAGAGGTAAACAAACACACACACACACACACACACACACACACACACACACACACAAACACACACACAGCACAGATATACTATTTAATAATATGCACAATATGTTGCTCTCCTGCAATTACACCATACATACTTTTTAGATGCAATGTGTGTATTGTGGTGTCTGTGTTATCAGGTGTACCATAGCTACTACTGGCCTCTGGAGTGGACCGTCGTTCCAAGAGACTCCTGTTATGCCAAAATCATCTGCCTCATTCCTGACCGCGTAAGGATTGCTTGGACATTGACTTAATGTCATGTTTTTGTTTCAGTTTGTCGAACTAATTGTGAAACATGTGGACAATTGTTGTGTGTGTGTGTGTGTGTGTGTGTGTGTGTGCGTCAAGTGTGGCCAGAATGACAAGTGTGTGTGCTCTTCATCAACAGGAACGTGTGGTGGGTATCCATGTGATGGGACCCGGTGCTGGTGACATCATCCAGGGCTTTGCTGCAGCTCTGAAGTGCGGCCTGACTAAACAACAGCTGAACTCCACTGTTGGACTCCACCCGGTTTCGGCTCAGGTAAGCCTCTCCTCCAGCCTATTCACCTCCTCTTAGTAAAAGCTAGGGTGGTGGTGTGTCTCCGGCCACAAAACAGTCCCATATCCATCTCCCACACCATTTATTTGGTAACGTTTTGTTATTATTGTAGCTATTTCCCATGTGCTCTATTATATATTGTGTTGGGACTGTGTTGAGAGCTTGTTTTCTTTTTAACATACGTGTATTTAGCCCCTTACAAAGCTTAATCAGTCCCAGAGCAGCAGTTTCTTTAATGAGTACTCTACTTCTAATGCTGCACATCTAAATAATTCATGTTGAGGTTTTACAATCCTTCTTACCAATGGTCCATCCCTCTCCACTATCTAAATAAAGGAGTAGGCTGTGCTGGACATGGCTTTGATTCATCCTTTTTATCTTGTCCAAACTTTGAGATTCGATTAGAGTTTATAAAGTTTGTTTTGACTCCAATATCATGATAGGTACCCCAACTGAGCAAGGAGTACAAGGCTACTCTACTTTGTATTATTTGTTTACTTGATTTATTATATCTATTTTCACGTCATTACTTTCAAAAAAGTGTAATCATCATTATTATCATAGTAAATGATAGTTTCATTAAAAATTTGTTTCTTAAAAAGTGTTTCTAGAATAACACTGAATGTGACGTGTGTGTGTGTGTGTGTGTGTGTGTGTGTGTGTCTCTCCTAGGTTCTGACCGCATTGACAGTTACCCAACGCACCACAGAGGCCATGCTTGTCAGAGGAAACTGCTGAGGTTAGCACCCTGCTGTCAATAACTGTCGCCCTGGGCAACAGTAAAGGCAGCAGGGGCGAGCCTGCAGTGATATAACCTATACATGTAGAGTGACCGGCAGCAACACAGCCTCTAACTGTCCAATGACGTTTTTGTCCGCAGCCTAAAAGACAGGTGGGCAGGGACAGAAAAATTGCTCTTCTGAAACTCACACACTTCCTTATACTTGTGGTTATTTTTTCCAGTAGTCTATTGGATTTATTATAAAACATTTCAACTGACAAATATCTTCTGAGATCTCTCTCGCACCACCCCTGTGGAAACTGCAGATTAGAAACCCTTTAAGGTTTTGCCTGTGTAATGCCCTGTAAGCTTTGTGGCTGGGTTTTATAAGGCTGCTTAAAAGCGGAAAAACCTGAGATGAAGAGATGAATTTACATCAAGTTCATAAATTGCACCTAATTCACAAGGTGCCCCCGTCAGACTGGAATAAAAGTGTATTAACAAAACTATTTGACTTAAAAGTTTACTTGTATTGAGACATTAATTATAGATACTTTTTTATATTATCTTGCTCTTGCTCTTTTTTTCCAAGTCGTATAGCTGCATGGCACATTAACTAAAGTTAAATCCACTGATGAATATTCAGAAGGATTATGGGATCTGGCACGAATAAATGACAGCAGAGAAAGTCACAGGATCATCTATCACCAAAGCACAGGACTGACCCCCAAGCTGCCTGTGCTAACAGAAATGTACATCCTGCATTAGAATAAGCATATCAAAGAACAGAGTGTGCCGTCTGTGCGTAGGTTTGCGAGTTTGTGTGTGTGTGTGTGTGTGTGTGTGTGTGTGTGTGTGTGTGTGTGTGTGTGTGTGTGTGTGTGTGTGTGTGTGTGTGTGTGTGTGTGTGTGTGTGTGTGTGTGCATGCGAGTGAAAGAGCTTTTCAGTGCCTGCAATGTAATGTATGTATTGACTGCTACTGCAAGTGCAGGATTGATTCCAATACATTTTAGATGTAGGACATCATAGGATTATTGATAATGAAATGTACTAAGCTGTCCTCTAGACAAACTTGTTATTTTGTGCACAAAAACATACTTATTCATCAGTGTTTTTGACTGAGACAGATGTACAAGTAAAGACAGTTGCGTTTTTTCGTCTGTAAAAGTTACTACAGCACGTGTTAATTAAAAGCAACTTGTGACAGAAGGTTCTCCCCAAGGTCAATTGATTACGATAGTCACTTATATATGAAGCCCCACTCAGTTACTTTCTGCACATTAGTAATTTGTATCTGCGTTAATACATTTTTATTTACTATTTTAAGTTTTTTGAATAACAGACTTCATCCATGGGTTAAAAACAACAATTAAACATAAGTAAACATAAAAAGCGATTATAATGTCAATCTTTCAGGTGGTCTGTCAATAAGTTTAAGAATAAACCATTTTAATAAACCTATAGTGTAGTCATGTTGTGTTGGGACTACTTTTGACAAAAGCAGTAACATTTCTCATTCTGTTTGAGATTTCCTTTAGTGTAACAAATTGCCTTTCAAATGATAACAGGGTAACAATTATAACAATGTGAAGAGTAGCCAAGACCTGCAAATAAAAGAAGGCAGCTGAAATGTAACACAAAGTTAACCAAAGTGGTGTTGTAAATATATATTAATATTTTTATTGTAGGCTATATATATTTTTTACAATATTCTACAAAGTGCTTTTTTTTTTTTTTTAAATCATCACAAAGTACCAAAGTGAATTTTAAATAATAACAAAGTAAAAAGGTCAGTATGGCAATATCATAATGAAATATTATTTCAACCCTCCAGCTCCAAAGGAGGCGCGTACCACTCTGGAAGCATGGGCGTGCTAAATTTTTCGATAGTGGGGCCAAGCTGAGCTCCCCCTGTAGTTCCGCAAGTAGGACGGAATAGTACAGTCCAACGCAAATACATCGAGCTCATTCAGCGTCGGACAATCGCGCTTTCGTCCTCATCAGTACCACCACAATAGCGCCCAAGCCACGGAGCTTCGACCAAGCCGGCCTCGGCGCAAATCAACTAGCAACATTATACAGTCCACTAGCCATGAAACAGACACTGCTTGAACTGATGAGGATGAGCAGAATATGCCGGATGGTACTCGCCACTTGTTTTGGATCTTTTATTCTGGTCATCTTTTATTTCCAAAGTATGTTCCAGCCAGGTAGGATCTCTCGGTTTTAGATCGATGTGTGTGAGTATGTGTCCGCGTGTGATATGTTTGTATGTTAATGAGTGAGTAACGTGGAGTGAGAGAGACAGATGAGGAAAGAGAAAATTACAGAGATATTATATTATTATTGCTACTCTAAAGCAGGTCTAAAGATGTTGAGATAATGATAAATGTTCTGTCAGGGCCTTTACTTCAATGTGTTATTGAACTGTTGAGTGAATGGTTGATGTGTTTTTTTTTTTTTTACCTATAATTGTATTCTGTTTGACACATGTATTATTCACAAAATAGATCAAAAATAATTGACTGGTGGGTTTTTCCATATAATTGAAGGCAATGTCTACAGGAAATGTAGATTATTTGATTCTCATCGTATATTTTAGCCCATCCACATGTGTGACAAGTGGCATCGGCATCAACCGGGGCGTTCACCCGGCATGTGGATTATTTTTGTATCCAGCCCTCGGATGGACTCGTTACCACGCTTCGTGTGTGTGGTTTGGCCGTACAGTAAATACTCTGTGCGGAATCAAAGACGCGCCAGCATCGCACTTCCCACATACCGTTGATTAAATGCTTGCTTACATACGACAATGCTTACTGGAATGCTAAGATCATAAAAAGGTTGTTGTACGCCCTTGATAAAAAAAAAAGGTCAACAGACAATGGACAATCAGATACATTTGTGTGTCAGATTGTCCGAGAGAGAGAGAGAGCATAACAGAGAGAAGGGGGATGCATAGGATGGTCTCTATATCCTAACAATTAGAAAGGTAAACACTTATGCTAAGGTGTATTTTTTAATAAGACCCTCTTCCCTTTAATATTCTTTAAACTAGGTAACAATATACATTTTTCCATTGATATTAATATGCCTTCCACTGCATACAGGCATTTGGAGCAGGTTGAAACAATCAAATAGGCATTAGGTAGAATTTTTAGGTAGTTTATGAGTCACAATAATTGAAGTCATCATTTGCAATGTTGTCGCAATCTCTTTCGCACAGCCACCAGGTACCGGTTAATTTGCATGGCTGGTTCCCCAAGATATTCTCATGAGCACAAAGAATATTCCAAAGAAACAAGATAAGCTCTCTGAGACTTGTAGACTGCGGGTGCTTTTTGAAAGGTTGACAATGAGTTTATTACAACCGAAAAATTGGCAGCAGCAGTATGTGTGTAAGTTAGTGTTTGTGTAATTCATCAAAGTTTAATGAGCACCTTGTTTAGCATGTTATTGAGCACATGTGGCTTTCCCTTTCTAGCTATCTCTCTCTCTCTTTTTCTCTCTTTCTCTTTCATTGTGTAACGCTATCTTTCTCTCTCTTTCTTTCTCAAACACACACACCACCATAGTGTCCACTCCCAGCATTGTTCAGTGGTTGGATGCCCAGCCTAGACAGTGCCTCCCAGGCTCAGGCATGTTTAGTGCTCCTCTGAATCTCGACTGGCCCTCCAGTGTAAACTTTCACCTATTCTTCAGGCCCTTGGGGGTCGTGACCTCTTGTAAAACAGACAGCGAAGAGAGACACTGGGTCCTCAAACACAGTCACACACCTCGGGGGCTGTTTGCACATTGAAAAGGGTTTCATATGTCCGTAGTAGAAGTACAGTGCACTGACACGACACAGACACGCACTTTGTCCAAATCAATTTGCTTATTGAACACAGAGGGAGCTGGGCACTGTAGTATTATGCAACTGCCAAATCCCCCTTCCTCTGTTGTCGACTGTGCCAACATCAATTGCGTTAGAGAGGGGGCATGACCAGCACTCTCGTTTCGCTCATTTCATTCCAACACGGGCTGGTGGCTGACAGTGACAGATCGATTGTGGTCCTTGTCAGCTGGAGCTACCCTCACCACCGCAGGCTGGCCGCGGTGGGCTCGGCAGCGCAGGACAGGCTAATACGGCAGCACCTTTCCACATTGTTTGGTTTAGCTGGGCCCAGGGCTATTTTGGAGACACTGTGTGAGTGTGCGGGGATGGGGGCGTGGGTCCTTTTGTGTGTGTTCTTTGTGGACTGCGGCTCTGTTTAGTGTGCCTCTTATCAGCCTGTCTGTCTGTGAGAGATGTTCCCTGTCCCGAGCTCACGTTTCAAATCTATCACAGTGCCACTATGCAAGCATGGCAAAGGGCCACCCTCACAGACCTTATTTGGAACCCCCTAAGAAGTCATTGGAAAGATATCCATAGCAACAGATAACAAAGAACCCTTTTGGACAAGGGATAGGCTTCATGAAACAGAGCTCAACTGAAAGAACTCAGTTAAGAATGAAATGGGCGAGCATGGAATTTCTTCGGGAAACTCGACATTCCTCACGGCTGCTGGTGTGACAATAGTGCGGGATGGAAGGGACGGGAAAGCTGCTGAGTCGCGGAGGTTGATAAGCTTCATGTAGTTGGGGTAATCATGCATGGCTTCTCTTGAACGTTGTTGTTTTTGCTCTTCTCTGCCTTTCCTCTGCCTCGTCATTTTAGTTTTTTTGTTTCCCCTTCTAATATCACAAACGTTTTAACTGTCCCTTTTAACTGTCCCTGTGAATTCTCCCATACTAGGGCTCCTGGTCTGAGTGGCTTTAGAGGATTGTTGTGACCCACTGAGGTGAAATTAGATAGCTGCCCAAAAGGTGTGTGTGTGCGTGTGTGTGCGTGTGTGTGTGCTTATGCATTGTTGGAGTGTATCCCGGACGTCCTGTTTGTTTGACTAAAAGGCCTGTTGTTTTTTGTCCCCATTGGGCCCTTAAATCCTGGATCAAACATCCCCACACAGAGGGATTTTCCTGTGACTATATCTGTCCATCCGTACGCTCTAGCCGTTGATGACTATCCATGACTGTGTATTCCCATGCTCCGCATTCCTCCAGGGACTCAAAGGCCAGCGGCTCTGTTCCTTTTGTGTCGAGAGGCTTGACAAGGCAGGCGACAAGGCAGGCAGGCAGGCAGGCAGGCAGGCAGGCGACAAGGCAGGCAGGCAGGCAGGCAGGCAAGCAGGTGACAAGGCAGGTAGAATGGTAGGCAGAATGGCAGGCAGAATGGCAGGCAGGCAGACAGGCAGACAGGCAGGCAGGCAGGCAGGCAGGCAGGCAGGCAGGCAGGCAGGCAGGCAGGCAGGCAGGCAGGCAGGCAGGCAGGCAGGCAGGAAGAAAGAATGGCAGAATGGCCGAATGGCAGGCAGTAGGGGCAGCCTCAGGCAGGCCTAAATGCCTTAGTTACTTAGATAGCCATCTGCCAGCTCGTCTGGACTTTCATTGGAGGGGCGGCTGAAGGGCCCAGGTTCTCTGTGACATTGACAAACACGGACGCACACACACACACACACACACACACACACACACACACACACACACACACACACACACACACACACACACACACACACACACACACACGCACACTGAGACACAAAGAGACCTCTTACAAATATCCCTACTACTGTAATTAAATCGTTAACAACAATTGGCAACAATTCCTTTAGCTCAGTACAACAAACACAGCCGCACACTTACGACTAGCAATAAACTAAGCCACCCCCACCCCCACCCACATACACACACGCACGTCCTAGCTTCCTGTGCCTCGCTGATATCTTTCTGTGGCTCTCGTTGATGAGGCCTCAATGCCCTTAGGGGTTTACGCACTCACACACACACACACACACACACACACACACACACACACACACACACACACACACACACACACACACACACACAAACACACACACATTTACCAGGGAGAGTTACGCATGGGAAAACTGAAGTAACTGTCTCTATGGGCCAGTAGTTTCCTCATTACAAACCACAGAGGCGGTGAGCAGACGAGTGTCTGATTACCAGAGTCCCTTTAGGTCCTCCAGCAGAAACCTGTTGGACATATGATTCAGCGGCCGCGAGGGGTAATCGCTGAGGAAATTCATTAGTAGTGCGGGGTTTCATCAGACGTTTGTGGGTGTGTGGGCGTGTGTGGGCTTACGCAGGCAAGCTCACGTCTGTCTGCGTGTACGAGTTGCAGCCGTTTGCTGTGGTTGGTTGACACAGGCACGTACACAGTAGACCAAACGGGTGTCAGTGTCTGTCTCCACATGTGGACACAACACCCGCATGGTGGTGCCTGAATGGGTAAAAGGTGCTGCATGAAGTGGCGCAGACCGGGTTATTAAGCACACGAAGGAAGGGCTGCCAGATGTTTGAGAGGGGTTTCTCTCGCGCCAAACAATAATTACATCCCTCCCTCTCTTCCTGTGCGTCGGAGGTGGATGTGTAGTGAGAGGATGTTAATGATGGAAAATGTCTGCGCCGAGCGGCGTGTTTCTGCGCCTCGACATCTGCTTGCCACGCGTCGTAAAACATATCCGAGCCTGATCTTATTGCTTGATGTGACAGCCCCTCTCGGGTGCCCTTCAGACGGTCCGCCCGCCGCTGACGTTGAGGTTGGGGCTTATGCTCAGTCTAAAGGGCAGCGTCCGTTGGCGTTCACCGTGAAACCCAGGAATGGGGGTCGTGCTTTCCTCTGTTTCATCTAACATTTCAAAGCCTACTTTTCTGCGGTGCAGTCTGAATCCCCACTGTGTTATCACCGCATAATTATTCTGACTCTACAAAGACTGAGATATAACATTTATATCTGAGGTAGGTGGCGAGTACCCAATAAATCTGAATGAGACATGGATGGTCACCATCTGTGAGACGTCCATTACACATGGTCACATCTGTCAGTGGTCGTCTGCTAAAGTGTGTGTGTGTGTGTGTGTGTGTGTGTGTGTGTGTGTGTGTGTGTGTGTGTGTGTGTGTGTGTGTGTGTGTGTGTGTGTGTGTGTGTGTGTGTGTGTGTGTGTGTGTGTGTGGTGTGCGAGTCATGGCATGTTTATAGGTCTAGCTCGAGCTGAGTGGTGTCCTATCTGCCATCGCCTGCATCGTCCGGGCAGCGGCGGCAGCCAAAGATTAGAATGTAATCACGCCGCCGCTGCCGATAAATATTGATTTGGTTGTTATGTTTTAGCCTCGAGCAGTAAGCAGGCCGCTTGCCCAGCACGTTATCCACATTTGGGCATTATTAACGGCTAGCCGGTGGACAACGGTGGAAAGGAGGGAGCGCAGGCATTTTTGGGTGATGACTGAACGGTCCTCCAGCCTGCTGGAACTCTGTCAGACACACACTCACATACTCACACAGCTAATATTAGCCTCCAGGGAATCGAGGAGCCAGAGGTGAGTGTGTGTGCCCCCGCAGACAATCCGTCTGTGTCAGTTGACTTAGGTTTGTGAGGCAATAAGAAATGCGTAGTTTGTGTGTTCGACCATCTTTTTGGGGGGTTAATTGCTCATTCGAAGCAGGAGCCTGTGTATCTCTAGACTGCCAACACATTGATTCAGGAACTAGAGAAGGTAACAACCCATGACAGTGAACCCTTTGGATCAGCCCACGAAGACGGAGAGAGATGCATAGAAAGAGAGAGATAGAGAGAAAGTGTGTGTGTGTGTGTGTGTGTGTGTGTGTGTGTGTGGTTTGGAGAGGTGAATCATGGCTTTAATTAAGTGCAGGGGGGCTTAGCCATGTCTCATTAAGTGGCTCTGAGAGGAACATTAAAACGTCTCTAGTCTGGCTACTGGGAAACAGCACTACAGGCCTGCCTCGGGGTGGGATTTTCCACTGCTTGGCCTCTTTCTATTTGTCTCTCCCTCCACTCACTTCTCTCTCCTCCTAATTCGGCTTACACACTCCCTCCGTTCATTCCAAACTTATGCTCACCGTCTGCTCCGATGAGCTCCTCTGACCGGATGGCATTCACTATCAATTCCTTATCTCTCAATTCCCTCTATGTCTTAATTTCCATGTCCCTTTTGTCCTGCCAGTCTCTCTCCTGCTCCTTCTTATCCCTTCCCCCCCAGTATATGTGGACGTTGTATTTGCTGAGCGAGCGTTGCCAGTCGGGTAGTAACACTGCCAGCGTGGCTGGGTTTGGCCTGGCGGAGTGAGGTGGTGGTGCTGGTGGTGTGGCGGGCGCCCAGCTCTCTTATGGCCCTCCACCAGCCATGAGTGGACACGCCGGCCCACCTGAACAAATAGGGGCCTTCCTCCGATCGCTGAGTCAGCTGCACGTGGACGTCTCGCCCGCACGGACACACACTCGTCACACACAAACCGCCCGACCTCGTCTTGGAGCCGCTGGCAGGGTTGTGTGCCTGAGGCCACGGAGTTGGTGGTGTGTGAAGTGTCTGGTCAGGTCGTATCAGGACACTGCCTGTCTGGAACGGTGAGAGCCAGGGAAAGGGTTTAGTGTGTGAGAGAGACATAAGGGGTTGGATAAAAGCAATAAAATTGGAATAGACAGGAATGTCACAGAAAAAGAAAAAGAGGGAGTTTGGTAAGGAGAGCGTTTTGGGGTGTGGCAGTGGGGAGAGACAGAGAAGGGCTGGTGGGGAAGCGGACGCAGTTTGGAACAAAAGAAGGGAGTGTCTAGAGAGCGGCACAGGCCTTTAGAATATAAAAACGGTTCTCAACTGACTGCGCAGACTGCTGAGCTGTTCCGTTCACGAGGCGTCCTCTCATCCCCAGCCAACTGTACCAGACCCTGGCCAACCCACATCCAGTAGCGAGGAACACGTCATCGCGGAGGGAAGACGATCCAACTGTGCTCTCTCTCCCTCCGCCTGTTCCATGTGTTTCTGCCTGTCAGAGAGTAAAGCCAGCCCTGGAGCCCAGGCAGAATCAGTCACCATCTGCCCCAGACATTGCGTCTGTCCTGGGAGTGTGTGTGCATGCACGTGGGCGTTATCTGTCTATTACTCTTGGTTTGATGGAACACGAGCGTGGCTGCTTCAGAGGTATTTATGACGGGTGGGCAGCGATGTAACACCTGTAGATAGGTAGAGGATGAGTAGATAAGACGAGAGAACAAACTAGCCGCACCGCTTCAAGCCCAAAGGGAGCTCGTGAAGGAGGGTGAGACGGGAAGAGGAGAGATTTATCAAAGAAGATCAGAAAGCAATAAAACAGTGACAAAATAGGCTGTTATATTCAATCACCTCCTACTACCAGCATGCTTCTCGGGGGGTCAGTTGCCATGGAAACTTCGTAGATTTAGCATCGCCCTGAATCATAGCTGGCCATCCAAGATGGTTGCCAATCTGTGCAGTGGGACTTCTGTCAGCGTGGGAGGGCTACGGATAGAACTTTGGCTTATATCCAAGAAATAATACCTGTTCAACCTCTCCCTTTTCCTACTGATTTATTCTCACTACCATGTAATCCTTATAAAGTGTTTTTGTTATGTACCATTTTACCTTTAATATTCTCCCAAACAGTGTGGCAAACCCATATGACAATCCTCTATGGTAAATGCTGTTGTATACAAATATGAGGGACATTCTACCAGGGTATGAATAAGTGTCTGACAAGCCGGTGGAATCCAGTATCGATTTCCCACAACTCGTTTTGTCATGTCATGGTCATGTGCACTGATGGATCAGAGAGAGCAACATCAGAATTTCTCTCAGAGCAGCTCCATATTTCTATTTTGTTGCTTTCTAGATTAAATGACATACATAAACACACCCACACACACTTGCACACACAAACACACATGTTCAGGTCTATAATTTTCTCAGCTGTCTATTTTGAGAGGATGCAGTCTTTCAGAAGAAAACACACAAAAAATCCACTATAATTTAGTTGGGCTCAACTGCAACATTTCAGCCGCCTACACACCAAACTGTGAATCCTCTAAACTCTCTGAGCACGCTGCTATAGCAAAGCCAGACAGACAATAACAACACAGGTCAAAATGATTCAGTCAAAACACCCCCATTTTTATCTCCCACTTGGGAAAATAGTGCGTTCCTGAGGTCGGGGCACAGCTGACCTCTTTTCCTCTTTCCTCAGGTACTCCT
>JAPMUY010000658.1:0-55000 GCA_026901105.3 Galaxias olidus | reverse complement strand
TACTGAGGACTGGAGAGAGAGAGAAAGGGGGGGGGGGGGCCTCGGAGCTTTGAGACAGGCGCACGGAAGAGCGAGAAGAACTCGTTTGACCCATGACCCCTGACCCCTGTTCTGCTCTGCGTATTTTCTGAGTTGTGTGTGACACCCCATATGTTAGGGGTCACAGACGGGACAGTCAGTCACAGAGGGAGCCGGTCAGAACAGTGCCATCAGTTCATGTCTGCCGCTTTGTTCTTGTGGGTTTTCGTTTCACTTCCATTAAGCTGATCCTGAGCCCACTGTCGCGTGCAGACAGACTGTTGCCCTCTGGCACTGTGGGTTTACGACCGGTCTGTCCGCTGCCCGCCTCCCTTTCTCCTAAAGGCATTTCCCCCCCCGCCCCTCTCCCCCGCTTGATTTCCCATCCCCTCCCTCTCTCTTTGCCTCAGTCACAGATGTGTTTATGTGTGACTGTGAGTTAATGTGTGTGTGTGTGTGTGTGGCCTGATCTCTCCATCCCTCATGTCTAATCTGCCCCAATGAACTTGTTCAACTGCAGCAGTAGTGTAACTCTGCTTTTAGGTTGAGGGGCCATTTGAAATCCCAGTAAACACTGTGCTAAGGGTGCGGCCCCACCCTCTGCTGTTTCCTCTAACTCAACCCCTTTACTCTGATTACTGATCTCTGATTACAGTCAGACATTGTGTGCCAGGCAATGTTCTCCTGACCTGACTTTGGTCTCTCTCTGGCTGTGATGTCTTTGTGCCTCCTTCCTCTCTGTAGGGCAGGGGGAAGACGACGGTATGAAGTGTGATCTCACTCAGGCTGTCGCTGCAGCTGTCAGTCGTAGCGCGTCGACATGATTACCTCTCCCTCTCTGTCTGTCTGATGGAACCGGGCTATTTACTTGGCCTTTCCATGACTGAAAGGGGTTGGAGACAGGGTAGTGTGTGAGTGTGAGCGTGAGTGTGAGTGTGAGTGTGTGTGTGTGTGTGTGTGTGTGTGTGTGTGTGTGTGTGTGTGTGTGTGTGTGTGTGTGTGTGTGTGTGTGTGTGTGTGTGTGTGTGAGTGTGTGTGAGTGCATGTATGGGTTTGACTCCCAGGGGTCGGCACTGTAAGGTTCAGCAAATTCCACATGACTGCAATATGTAGTCTGTATCCAGGGAGACTAGAGTTTCTCTGCAGGCCCCCTCTTTCTCATTCTGTCTTTACTAGCTCACTCCTCACTCTTCTACCATTCTCTCCCTATCTGTCATCTTGGACAAACACTGCAAAGCGAACCACGCTTTCTCCCCCTGTTAATCTTACCAGTCTCTCTCTCTCTCTCGCTCTCTCTCTCTCTCTCTCTCTCTCTCTCTCTCTCTCTCTCTCTCTCTCTCTCTCTCTCTCTCTCTCTCTCTCTCTCTCTCTCTCTCTCTCTCTCTCTCTGTACATCTTTGTGACTGTTCCCCATGGTCTTTTATGTACTTTCTATCCTCAAGTCATTTTGCTTGTCATTCCTGCTCTATGTGTCAGTAGGCGCCCCTCCATGCTTGACCAACTACGACCATATTGAGTTTTGGTTGACCGCATCTGGCTGTGTGAGCGTTTGCTCTCAGCCGGGGGTTGTGGCTTTGTGTTTTACTGCTGTGGAGCTATGTTGGAGCAGATCGCCATGAGTGTGTTTGTGTGTGTGTGTGTGTGTGTCAGAGAGAAGGGAGGAGTATGTAAACAGTTGTCATTCGCTGGCCTCCTGTCGTCCATCATGCCTTGATCTCCATCAGGTCCACAAAGCCACTCTGCCCTGTTTCTCACACATCCATCAGCACACTGTAAACTTTGGTGACTATGTGACCGTGAGGGTGTGTTTGTGTGTGTGTGTGTGTGTGTGTGTGTGTGTGTGTGTGTGGGTATGTGTAGGAGGTCTATGTATAATTGTGTATGCATTCAGTTTCCAAGTATCTCTATCTAGCATTTACCTTCTGACTTCTCCGTGGCTATGAATGTCAAGACTCAAGTGAAAGTATTTCTTGTAGATTATAAATTGAACCAGTAGGAGTTGAAAGGGATTTTGAGCTTGGTGAGTTCACATTTTCTCAAACTGGACCTAAGTAAGAATATCATTCCTTTTTCAGCTCGGGGAACGTGGAGTCAGGCGGTTAGTCAGGGCAGCTGTGACTCAAGGGTCCTCATGGGTGGGGGATTTGGACTCGGAAGACCTTTCCCTGCCACACTTTCATCCTCTTTCGTCAGTTAACTTTCCGCTCCTCTTAGCGATAACATCTGTGAATAACCTCCGCACCAGGAGATGCTTGAGACAACGCAGCAGTGAGTCACACTCGTAATACGACGAGAGCGAGACTGACAGTCAAGAGGCCGAGTGGGAGGACGGTGGTCGGGAACCTCCGTGTTAAGACCCTTAAATGGAACGCAGCCCTGTAGAATTAAGCAAACTAAAACAGTACGAGCGAATATAATCAGTTCTTCATATTATCCAGTGAGTGATATACTGAGGATCTTCCCCCAGTACATTACAGTGCAGTACATTCAGTGTTTTATGAGCCGTTGGCTGTGAGAGGCCACACGGTGTGGAAAGTGGTTTTGAACAGAGTCCCAGGTTGACTAGATTGTTTTATGAGCTGCCAGACGCTCTCTGTCTCTGTCCTGCTCTTCCTCGCTACCGCAGTCTATCCATTTCTCTCCTCCGCAGGGCTTCTTGTATTCAGCATTATCATCGCTCACTCCCCTCACCGTGGAGACACACTCCTCCGCTTCCGCAAGCTCGCACGGGAACACACACACACACACTTTGCCCGCTGTTGCTCTCTATACACCACACACACACACACACACACACACACACACACACACACACACACACACACAGTGCGCAGGAACACTGTGTGTGTGTATTAAAGAGAAGGCTGTTGCTGAAATAACTCATAATTGACTGCATTTTATCTCCCATGTTACTAATCATCATTAAAGGATTAGAGACCCACCGCTATAATGAGGAGGAGAAACAAGTGTCACATTAACAGCCGATTGGCTTCACTCATACACACACACACACACACACACACACACACACACACACACACACACAAATATACACTAATTAGCGGTCTCGTCATATAAGCACCCACAATGTGCTCAGGCGCATAACAAGCTCTTATCAAGTTTTGTTTTAATACATTTGCACAAACA
Source organism: Galaxias olidus (assembly GCA_026901105.3). NCBI lineage: Eukaryota > Metazoa > Chordata > Actinopteri > Galaxiiformes > Galaxiidae > Galaxias > Galaxias olidus. The sequence continues at coordinate 51,835 of JAPMUY010000658.1, read as the reverse complement.
TAACAAATGGTTTATGTCGGCGCTCTCTCACCAAAATTCACAATTAAGCTACAGTCCTCAGCATTAAGCTGGAGATACCTGTAGCTACACTCACTACATGAGAGAGTCAGAGTTCAGTTGACCACTTGACACACTGTCGGTAAGTGGTAAGGTGTGTGCTTTTAAAAGTCTGTCTTTGTTTAGTTCTGTGTTTGTGTGACTGTGTGTGTGTTTGTATGTGTGTGTTGGTAAAGACACAGAGGGAAGTAGAGCTCTGCCTACCAGCTGCGTGAAAGTAAGATTAGCATCACATTAATCCTCCAACATCCCATAATCCTTTGCTGATAGATGGCTGCAGATGTTGTGTGATTACAGGCCTCCTGAGCGTGTACAGAACTGCCCACTATTTACAGTGAGCTCCCTATGTAATCAAACGCAGAGCGCAGCAGAAACCCTCCCCAACCACGCCTACAGTAATGATTTGACTTCAGACATATAGACCTGTATGTCAAGTGTACATGGCAATATAATGGCAGCAAGGGTGCCCTATGTTTTAGACCCCCTGCTTGATTTGCGATGTCATTTGCTAAAAACGTCTACTTGGCATATATGCTGCTGCTGAAAGTGTTTAGGATGGACGGTCAGTTGTTTTGTCCTTGTCATATCAAAGCCAAGATAGGACATTTTGTTTTATGTGTTTTCACAACTCCACCCACACTGTGGCTTTGCTGGGAAAGGAATAAGGACAAGCCAATGGCAGAATTTATTCAATTGTCAACATACTGATACAATATCACCGTAGCTCCAGAAATGACCCAAATGACCCGAAAATATCGTGTGTGTGTGTGTGTGTGTGTGTGTGTGTGTGTGTGTGTGTGTGTGCGTGCGCGCTAGTCGAACACACAGGCTTCTTCCCACTCTCTGGGCACATGCTGGAGACACACAGTGCTGATGGTATTTAAACTGGCACCAGCACCACTCTATGCACTAACACCAGGGACTGAGAGAGGATGGAGATTCAGGGGAAAGGGATGAAGGAATTGAAACTTTTTTTTTACTGTACCTCTCACCCCGGCGTGTGTCAATAAACAGTATAAAAATCTCCGATTTAGGCGAAAACCTAAATCTTGCATAAAAAGGGTCTGAGCAAAAGATTCCTTTTTTATAATTATTTACCTCTCTTTTTTTCGACATGTTCCAGAAAACATTTTCCAGAATATATTTAAGTGTTTTTTCCCAGGATCACAGCTGTGTGTGTGTGTGTGTGTGTGTGTGTGTGTGTGTGTGTGTGTGTGTGTGTGTGTGTGTGTGTGTGTGTGTGTGTGTTGTAAATTCATCCATCAGCACAGTGGAAATAAGCATGACCTCCATGACCTCACCTGGTCCTGTCACTGGCTGGCGGAATACTTTAGGTGGAGTTGCCAAAAAGCTGAGGTCAGCATATTGCTGTTGGGACAGTGCTGCAGGTGGGCTGTGCTCCTGTGGGAGTACAGAGCAGCAGTTATGTATGGGGGGCTTCTATCTGTGGCACCACACTATAGATAGGCCAGTTGGCTTTGTTCTGATAAGTTTGCAGCAGTTTGTGTGTGTGTGTGTGTGTGTGTGCGTGCGTGCGTGCGTACGCAGAGGTGTGTGGGTGGAATATAATCAGTGACAGTATTTAAATACACCAGACCCTTGACATGATTACAAATTGGATTAATCCAAGCACTTTCTCTGTGTGTGTGTGTGTGTGTGGGCTACCTGAAATCAGCAGACCAGAGCTGAGAGGTCGATCAAGTATATGCCTTAAGCTTCTTGTGTGTGTGGGAAGTGGATATAAACTGTGTAGAGACAAAGAGGCTTAGAGAAAGAGATGGTGCTTTGATCTCAGTCTTACCCTGCCGGCCTCCTCCTCCCTGTCTCAATCCCACTCACATCTCTCTCTCTCTCTCTCTCCCTCTCTCCCTCTCTCTCTCTCTCTCTCTCTCTCTCCTCTCTCTCTCTCTCTCTCTCTCTCTCTCTCTCTCCTCTCTCTCTCTCTCTCTCTCCTCTATGTCTCTCTCTCTCTCCCTCTCTCTCTCCTCTCTCTCTCTCTCTCTCTCCCTCTCTCTCTCTCTCTCTCCCTCTATGTCTCTCTCTCTCTCCCTCTCTCTCCCTCTCTCTCTCTCTCTCTCTCCCTCTCTCTCTCTCTCTCCCTCTATGTCTCTCTCTCTCCCGGGCTCTCTTTTTTCGTCTGGTCTCAGCCCAAAGAGCGGTAGAGTTAGGAAGAGGGAAGTGGTGATGGAAGGAGGAGGAGGATTGAGGGACCAGTGGAAGACTGGATGGAGTCTGTTCGTGTTTGCGCCCAACACAGTTAGCGCTTTCATGCACATTTATTTTGGAATCCATCGTCATTAGCAACAGGCCTTCTGGCGCTGGCAGATACATTTCAGCATAGATTTCTGACTCATTAGTGAAATCTCCTCCAGGGGAGAGCAATCTCACACAGACACCAGAGGGAATGAATCCTCATTACCTTCATATCAGTATCCACAGTGATCAGGAAGCGTGGCTGTGCTGCTGAATCAGCTTGTGTGTGCGTGTGTGTGCGTGCGTGTGTGTGTGTAGGTGTGCGTGCGTGCATGTGTGCGTGCGTGCGTGTGTGTGTGTATGTATGTACGTGTAGGGTATTGTGGGTGGGGGGAATATGCCTGCATGTGTGTGTGGGACTAGTTGCTTTTGGCTCATATGTCCACAAAATGGCCTGTTGAGCTACACACACGTAGAGAACTCATGCATTACCATTCTGCTGAACGTTTCAGAATTATAGATAGAGAGAGATAGGCAGAAGTCTGAGGCAGAAAGAAGAGGGGGAGAAATAGAGTGATAAGGTGCTCAAGTGGAAAGGCAGTACTTCGCAAGTTTACTGCATGCACAGTAGGGAGGAATGATGGACTGCATTATTAAGGGAAGTATTCCACAATGAGATCATCAATCATGCTGTGTGTGTGTGTGTGTGTGTGTGTGTGTGTGTGTGTGTGTGTGTGTGTGTGTGTGTGTGTGTGTGTGTGTATTCCATTGTGCCTTCCCTTTCCATGCTTCTATACCAAACCTGCTTGGTTTCTGACAGGCCCCATTTCCTTGGGGAACAGGAAGGGAAATTGGGACTTAATGGTTCAAACAGGAAACTCCCTCAAAATACAGGAAGTGGGCATGTCGGGGGCGGACAGTTCTCTTTGCTCTTCTCTCTTCTACAGATGTTGTTTGCTACTGTATCATCACTTCATCGATCCTGGTTGTTCAATATCGCCTTGACCTTCTCTGCTTATGGCCGACTGTAAGAATTGAGTGAGGGGGAGGAAAAAGCCTTTGGGGGTCCTTTGTCAATCCACTGCTCCTCCTCATGCTTTCCCTCCCGCGAGGCCCTTTGGGTTGTTCTGATCCTGAGTAAACAGAGAGCGTTGGCGGCCGGTCGATGTGCCGCCTGTTCCTAAGGAACGCCAGCCAACATTGACTCTTTAGTCTTGAGTGTGTGAAAAACCTTGTGGCCCTTACAAGGTGTTGTTCTGGGTCTTCTGGTGTTAATCTTTTTCCACTCATACCTGTATAGTAGTGTTGTTCTAAACCTTTTGTTTTGTAACACCAGTCTCTGTTGTGTTTTTCCACTCATACCTGTATAGTAGTGTTGTTCTAAACCTTTTGTTTTGTAACACCAGTCTCTGTTGTGTTTTTCCACTCATACCTGTGTACTAGTTAGTTTTGTTTTGTAACTCCAGTCTCTGTTGTGTTTTGGCAGTCATGCGGAGGAACCCTTTTGCGGCGGACGTGTGCTGTAAGAAAGGCTCCCGCAACGCACTGCAGGAGCTGTACAACCCAACGCAGGTAGGACCGCTGCCTCCCACATCTCCTCCTCTCGCTCCTTCTTTCTGCCGTTCTCTTTTGAACTATGAACATTCTGCTTAGACACCCATCTGTCCCCTCTTTTTTTAAGCTCTGTCCATGTCCCCTCTCTCTCTCTCTCTCTCTGTTTATATGGAGACTCAGCTGTTTAAGCTATGACCTCAAAGGTCATTCTCAGACTGTGACCCTGACTGCTTTTAGGCTTGTTGTCCCTTTCACACACACACACACACACACACACACACACACACACACACACGCACACACACACACACACACACACACACACACACACACACATTCAGAGGCATGCGTCGTATTTTTAGCCTTCCACCCTCTTCTTTCTAAACTTGGCTCCGTGCTGGTGCTCTGTCTCCATTGACAGTGACATGTGTCAGTGTGTCCACATGATGAACGAGCCCCTCAGAGCCCTGACTGCCACACTCTGACCACCTCCATGTGTCCCCCGCGGGGACGTGAAGCTGAAGGGTCATTCTCCCGCTCAGTAGGAACAAATTAGAAAGTGTGACCTTGAGGTGATAAGGACAAGTTTACTTAGGATCAAAATGATTCTCAACGCAAGGGTACTAGGAAGTTATGCGTAGGCCTATCCTTTTACACTATGCTTCAGCACAATAACACTAAAAAGTCTAAATGGAGCTCCTTGTCAGTCACTTTCTCTATTTGTGGATGCAGCGCAAGAGCATTTAACGTGTTTAGCTGTATAGGTGAAGGGCGTATTTAAGGAGATTGTCCTGAGGGGACAGTGCTCTCAGCAGGCTATCACTTTACCTCTAGCCCCACTGACTTAAGGAGTGGTGGGAGGATTGTGTGAGAGGAAGACTGCTCAGGGTGATTGTGTCGAAGTGATGGATTGCATGGCGGTTTCTTTTTTCTCTCCTCTCTCTTCTCTCTTTCTTCCTCCCCCTATCACTTACTGCCCGTCTCCTGCTCGCTATCTAACTATCTTTCCCAACTTTGCCTCTTTTTTCCCCCTTACTCTTTCATCTGTATGTAGCCTGTTCCCTTTTCACCTCGTTCTCTCAGACTCGCTTTGTCATTGCCAAGCAAAAACCCCACGTTTGAATGCTCTTGCTCTTGTTAAACACAGCACACATTTTAAAAGCAAACATGCGAGAAGCCGTAAAAGCAGTGTTTGACAGTTAAAATTAGACCGGGCTTCTCGTGGACACCCAGTATATAATTTTCCATGAGGGTCTTTTCCACATGCTCTCCCTCATATAAAGTCCCATTGATATATATTTCTGTATGCAGAGGGGGGTTACTGTTGCCAGTCGAAACCACAGTGAGGTGGTCGGGACGCTGAGTGTGTACATGTGCTCAGCGGAGTGTGTGAAAAAAGGTTTGAGTTATGTCACCGGTACAGTGGATATAGCTCCATAGCTCCACCTGACACAGCTTCTGTGGGATAAAAGCCCAAAGCCACCGGCTCCCCTGCTGATTTGGTGGCTACCTCACACTCAAAACTCTTTCCAAGCCTCAACGGTGTGAAAAAGTCCATCCACTCTCTCTCAAGACAGCCAGACTCCCAAACGCATCATTTGTCATACCTGGGTAACAGTTATTTGCAACTCCCCATTCTGTATGCCTTTATGGATAAGCTGTCTGTTGGACAGTGGACAAATGGCCTAGTGACTGGTCCGTCGGGGAATTAGGACCCACTGTGTCTGTCATCACTATCTCAGCGCGTGGGCCTACCAGATAGAGGCTGATGCAGGGGGAGGTCGGCTAGGAAACGGTCGTGGGATGTGATATCATTCGTGCAGATTTCAGTCGCACTACTCTTTCCGGCGGCGACAGGTATATAAGCCAAATGACACAGCAATAGCATTAACCGTAATGGAGCGTGTCACTGGAGCAGGGATGAAAAGTGTGTTTGTAAGAGTGTGTGTGTACAGCGTGCTTGTGTGGGAGTGAACTTGCGTGCGTGTGTTTAGGAGAAAGAAACAGAATAAAAAGTGCCAGCCATGCAGGCTTTGGAGTTGCGACATCAATATCAACCTTCCTATCATGTTGTGTCAAGTGTTTGTGTACGTGTGTGCTTGCACGTTTGTGCGCTGGCGTTCCTGTTTTCCCAATTCTCACGCTCCCCTTCTTCGCTGCCCCTCCTTTCTGGCAGTAGCTCTGTCGAGCACAAACAAGAACGCACAGGTACAGAAGGGGAAGTCTGAGAGAGTGGCCCTGAAGCTCTTCACCTGGAGCTGAATAGAAGACCTACTTCTCTATCTCGTCCGCTTCAATGGGCGCTTCCAAAATGAGAGAGAGAGAGAGAGAGAGAGAGAGAGAGAGAGAGAGAGAGAGAGAGAGAGAGAGAGAGAGAGAGAGAGAGAGAGAGAGAGAGAGAGAGAGAGAGAGAGAGAGAGAGAGAGAGAGAGAGAGAGAGAGAGAGAGAGGTAAGATTAACAGGGGGAGAAAGCGTGGTTCACTTTGCAGTGTATGTCCCAGATGACTTGGAAAGTGGGAGCACTTTGTCATTATCCAGTCTGTACTTCTATAATTAGGGCTTCCTCCCCCTTGCCTCTTTTGACAAACTGAAACACACACGTGTGCATACACACACAAGCACATACATACACATACACACGCAAGCACATACATACGCACACACACACACACACACACACACACACACACACACACACTAGTACAGTTATGAATGGTTTATGTTGATGCTGCAAACCTGGCCTTAATGTTTGGCCATGTGTACAGTAAGGGAAAGAAATGGTAACAGTGGAAAAACCCCAGGACCTTTTATCCTCCTAACCCGGTGTGTGTGTGTGTGTGTGTGTGTGTGTGTGTGTGTGTGTGTGTGTGTGTGTGTGTGTGTGTGTGTGTGTGTGTGTGTGCGTGTCTCTGTCCTGTCTTTCTCCACAGCTCCGTGCTCGGGTTGCAGGTTTAGTGTTTCGGCTGGGCAGGGAGAGTGGACTTGATAGTCTGTGACTTCAATGTCTAAAGCAGCCATCGCAGGGTTCACTGACCTTCTGAAAGAGCTTTGTGTGCAAGACAGAGAAAGGTTGTGTGTGTGTGTGTGTGTGTGTGTGTGTGTGTTCTTATGTGTGTGTGTTTGCCCAGAGCTAGTGGGAACTTCCTGTGTGTCCCCTCTATTTAATCAGCAGCATCATCCTTTGTTTGACCCCCACGTTCCCAGCTGTGTATCAGAAGTGTTACACAATAACCCTAGTTCATATAACAGATTTTAAAGAATGTATTTTTTTATAAATCATAGATTAACATCATATTATGTACCAACATCACAGCTCCCTAAAGGTATTACTTTTGGAACAGAACACCAGTTAGAAACCTCCCCTGTATGCCGTTCTGAAATAAGTTGAAATAGGTAGCCCTCTCTGTTCGCCACTCCAGGCAGCTGGTCAGCCTGTGTCTGAGGGACGCCCATAATGACATTCCCTCTGCTGGCTCTTCCACTCATAAAACAGCCTCATGGAAACTCAGAGAGGGGCTTGACCTCGCCCGTTGGCCCCAGTGGAAAGGATGGTTTCGACCCCATAACGTTTACAGTTTTTTTTTAAGTATGTCTGTGCGAGGCGTAGAGAGGCGTCTGCTTCCCCGCCGTAGAGAGATAAAGGCGTAGCCCAGTATCAGGTGTGGTTGGAAAGCAAGTGTGTGTGGGTGTGTGTGTGTGTGTGTGTGTGTGTGTGTGTGTGTGTGTGTGTGTGTGTGTGTGTTTACGTGTGTGAGCGTGTTTTTTTTTTGGTACAGTGGCAGCTTTATGCCTGCGTTGCCTGGCTGTGAATGCCAGTCTATGTGAGCAGATCGGAGCAGACAGGAGTTTGAGAGACAGACTGCTCTCCGTCTTCCACACGTACCGCTTGTGTGTGCGTGTCTGGGTGCATTCACTGGTCTGAGAGCAGTCAGAGATAACCATTATCAGGATATCATTGGAATCATTCTCTCACTCCTGATTTCAAATGTTTGCTGGTAATCATTGCACTATTAGTCAGTTGATGTGGTTGATAGATTGATTAGTTGTCAAATTAAAATAGGGAACGTTGATAACTCTTAATATTCTGACTATTTAGTTACAGTTAAAGTTAACTGGTGAGCCCCCCCCCCCCCCCCACACACACACACTCGATTATGGAACTATTTGTCTGTGATGGGGGTCGTACTTTCTGAAGTAGAGATGATGTAAACATGGCTGTGCTGATGCTGAGCAGGAAGTATACTTCTCTCTCTCTCTCTCTCTCTCTCTCTGTCTCTCTGTGTGTGTGTGTGTGTGTGTGTGTGTGTGTGTGTGTTGCCTCTCCAGCCTACTCTTGTCAGTCACCACACTATCAGCTCCCCAGGCCTAACGACCCACGTCGTGTCGCCACGCTCTCCCCACTGTGGATTTGCTTTTGAACAACCAGCGCGTCTCTATAGATATGCAGCCTGCTTCCTTTCCCTCCAACCCCTCCCCTGTAGTCCTTCATCTGGGCCCATAAACAATCTGTGTCATTTGCCTTCCTCAGCAAAACAGCGAGAGAGAAAAGAAGCGGTTCATTATAGCTCGGTGTGTGTGTGTGTGTGTGTGTGTGTGTGTGTGTGTGTGTGTGCCCACGCCGCAGTGATCCTCGGATCATATTTCCCAAATCATAACAAGCCTCAGTGTGACTAATAAAGCAGTGGAAGGCCCTGATGAAGTGAAATATGGATACGCCAGAATTCCTATCTCCGCATTACTCACGCTTTTCACAAACGGTCATGCAGTAATCGGAGGGTAGGACACTGTTGGGATATGGAAATGCTGCTTCACCGGGCTCATCCTGGATCTGCCTCCATGTCTGTTGATCTGTACGGTCACTTTGTAATTCATACATATTTGGGTATAAATTGCCTAGTAACGGTCTGGGACATGGCGGTTTCTCTTCGTTTACGGCAAACTCTGCTTAGGCAGGACGCCTGTTTCTCTGTCCCCGCTTCCTCTAATCCTAGAGATTTAGTGGAGATAAACTAAAGAATAATGAAAATCATGTTTTCAAATTGACTGTTTCCCCTAGAGGTAATTGCCTGGAGGTTTCCTCATAAAACTAGAGATATCAAATACGCGCAGAATCCAAACCGACATGCCTAAACAGTGTTTTATGAACAGTTTTATAGTGAAGTTGCACCGGTTTGTGAAATAGCTGACTGTTTGAGAGTCATTTCTTCCGTTTCTGTGTACAAAAAAGGGTGTGCTCGCTGTATTAGCCACGCCGTAAAAGAAGATCTTCATTGGAATCCCTATTATCCCATAGGAAAGGTTTATAACCCAGCTAATTATCAGTGACCTGTCTTAATACAGACGTCACCTCTTCCTGCTCTCCTCACTATCGCATCACTGCGTTGTTGATCTGAGAGAACAGCGATTGACAGGACATTGTCCTGCGGATAAATGGAAGAGGGGGAGAGAGACACGGAGACAAAGATGACAAGATTCCCCTCCCTGCTTCCCTTTTTTTTGGGTCTTTCTCCTGTAATTATAGGGCTTGTCGTCAGCAGCAGCACATCATGCATATGAGTCACTCGATGTCATGTCTGTGAGAGTGAAATGATGAGGTTGTCCTCCGCCGCAAGGCAGTAGACACAGCCTTTCCCTCCCGCCAGCTTTGATGTGGTGGGCTGACAGGAGTAGAGACAAAGGGGGGGGGGGGGGGGGGCGGGGAGAGGAGACGTGGTGGAAGGCGGGGGCGTCAATATCTCTCCTACCCATTCATCTCCCGTCAACGCTCGCGTCGCTCAGACTCGCTTTGCGGGGAAGAGAAGTAAAACAGGATGACATAGAGGGAGGAGGAGACCAAGTCTAAGAGAAACGGTAGACAGTGGAGCCATGGTGAGAAGCCAGGGCCTCTGACGCCACCTTATGCCTCTGAACAGGTGACAATAAGGGGACCATTTGGATGACAGGATTGAGGTGAAGGCTGCTACGTTGAAACGTAAACTACAACAGAAAAGTGAAGTGGGGCAGTGATGGGTGGGTGGGTGGGGGGGGGGGGGGGGGACCAAAGACAGCAGGCCATATTTACCTTTGCCATGGCAATGAACTGTGATATTCGGAGGCAGATCTGCTTAATACAAGAGGACCTTTGACATCCTGTGTTTACATATCTTTCCCATAAACTTTCACTTTTCTCATGAATAATTGGCAATTGGTGGGATTTGTCACAGACGTGTGGGTAGGTATAAAGCCGTTTGAATGCCTAGCTTGTTCTCAAGTAACCAGCACCTTCAGCGGAACACGAGATGAGAGATTAGCTTGCTACGTGCTCCGTGGTACTTCTAATAGGGAAAGCCATAGCAGAAATTTTGTCAACCCCTCTCATAATGACCGGTGGGTCTCCTACGCTCTCCCTTCTGGTTATGATAGCCTTCAATAGCTCCCCTTGTTATGTGTACGTGTGAGTGTGCACAGAGATCCAAGGCATGGTCTGATTGATTTTGAATTCCCCCCAGGGAACAAGGAAACATCCCTGGAGAGGAATTCAGGCCCATTCTGAATGTAATCAGAAAGCATAAGAAAACGTTCCCGCTGCTTAGATGCATGACAAGCCTAACCTCACTTCCCACATCTTCTTTCCCCCCCTCTCGCTCGCTCCGTCCATTTGTATTTGTCCCGCTATTCTTATTTCCTCCCAAAGCGATGGCCCTGTGAATACAAATTGGCGTCTGTGTTGAATAAACGGTTGTGTTTTTATTCTCTCTCCCGCCCCCTCCAGTCGGAGTTCTCCAGCGCGGCCATTTTGCACCAGACGAGGAGAGACCAGGTAGCGGAGACGTGTCGGGCCAACAGCGCCTCCAGCCGCAAGCGGCGGGTCCTGACCCCCGGTGACCTCAAGCACCTCGTGGTGGACGAGGAGCACGAGCTCATCTACTGCTACGTGCCCAAAGTGGCATGCACCAACTGGAAGCGCGTCATGATGGTCCTCGCAGGCCGCGGCAAGTACAGGTCAGGAGCAGCCCTGCAATATGCACCATACATATTAGTGTCTCAATGATGTTCCCTTAACACACACCATTTGATGTTAAATATAAACACATATTAGTGTCTTAATGGTGTTCCCTTAACACGCACCATTGGATATTATATATAAATATACAGTATACTGGTGTCTTCATTGATATTAATATAAGAATGTTGTATATAGTTTAAGCATTGATTTGACATATTACCCGGTTGTTTTGTTTAAACCGTCACACAACTGTTTGACATCAGTAAATGAATGAAGAACACCTACGCTGTTTGTCCCTGTTTCCGTGCAGCGACCCCATGGACATCCCCTCTAACGAGGCTCACATCCCCTCCAACCTGAAGACCCTGAACCAGTACAGCATCGCCGAGATCAACCACCGCCTCAAGAGCTATCTCAAGTTCCTGTTCGTCCGCGAGCCCTTCGAGAGGCTCGTCTCCGCCTACCGCAACAAGTTTACGCTCAAGTACAACTCCTCCTTCCACAAGCGCTTCGGTACGCGCATCGTCCGCCGCTACCGCAAGAACGCCACGCAGGAGGCGCTGGCCAACGGCGCCGACGTCAAGTTCCGGGAGTTCGCCGAGTACCTGGCGGACCCGGGCACGCTGCGCGACGGCCCCCTCAACGAGCACTGGCAGACGGTGTACCAGCTGTGCCACCCCTGCCACATCCACTACGACATGGTGGGCAAGTACGAGACGCTGGAGGAGGACGCCAACTACGTGCTGCGCCTGGCGGGGGCGGGCGACGCGGTGCACTTCCCCACCTACGCCAAGTCCACCCGCACCACAGACACCATGACGGCACAGTTCTTCAGCAACATCAGCTCCCTGCAGCAGGGGCAGCTCTACCAGCTCTACAGGCAAGACTTCCTCATGTTCAACTACTCCACGCCCAGCTACCTGCGGCTGGACTGAGGGATGGCAGTGCCACCGGGCGGAGACCCTGGACAGGACCGATTTGTTTGGGATGAAAACAAAAACAAAAAAACTACAACAACGAACATGATGAACATTTTCTGGAGGAAAACTTGATATATGTATTTAAAATACTGTCGTCGTTTCTTACACGGGTGGGGTTGAAATAGGACTGAACGTCAATGGGAGAGGCGTTTTTACCTTGTCCGCCAGCGCTTTGCGGAGAGGAGTATAGCAGTAAGAGAGCGCTAACTGTCAGGTGTGGACCCAGTGATGTGTGAGGAGCCAATGCAAGAAAAATGGAGGATGCCGCAAGTTAGGCTTCTGTTTTACATGGATAGAATTGGGGAGGAGATATGCAAGACTCTCTGGCAGAGCGTGGGCGACATACACCATATATTTAAATGAGTCTGTGACTTCTGACCAATTAGGCTGCTTTATATTCTGCAAAGCAAACAGTGGCCTCGCACGCGCCCTAACCCCACAGCATCATGGGAACAGAGCTTATTTTATCCTGATCAATAAAGTGACTCTGTCAAAACACGTCGACGTCTACAGCCGGCTGTTGCCAGGGCGACTTTCATGAAGCCCATCATTCATGTGCTCATTTGATTCATGAATTTCAATTGAAATGGGGCCCCCTGCCACTCGCCATAATAGCAGGCTATTGACTACGTTCTCTTGACCTCCAAAAGTGTCAGGTGTAAGTAATGGCGGTCCAGTCCCGAGCCAACTGTTTAAATTAGGGAGCAGCTTCTGTGCTAATGCCTCGTCGTCTTCACACCCATCTGACCTTACTGCACACGCTCTGAGACTTCCTCCCCAGCAGCGCTGCATTGCAGCCCCAAACCATGGCCTGTGACACCAAGCATCCTTAAGGCTCTGAAGCCACAGGGATTGGTCAGAAATGGAATGGAGGGCTTCACGAGGCGTAAGAGACAGATCTGCAGTGCCTCCCTACTGACAGCTAGAGAGAAGGCCCTGTGTGGTTGTGAGAGCGTTAGAGTGGCAGGATCTCATGACCCCTCCAGGCCACCCCCCCAACAGGCACTCAGTGGACATGCCCAGGACCCGTGGACACGCCCACATAGCCCTTGCTTCTACAACCAAACATGTCTTTTTAGTAAATTAAGATTATTATTTTTTGCTATGTTTTTATTGGATTATTAAGAAATGTTGCTGCGAGCAGCGATGATTAAAATATTATTTAAATGCTTTAATTGAAAAAAGAGCAATCAATTTAATAGTTTGTTTCTTGGGTAGTTGAGCCTCTTATTTTGATTTTTGAATGAACTGCTAAATGTTTTGCATCACTTTGTCACTTATTGTTTTTTTGCCTTCGGTACAAAATGTTCATATACTTCTGCATTTTCATAGAAATTGTTCTTTCTTTGGATCTGAAGGGCGTACAATACAGTTAAGCAAATGGCTTTGTGTTGCTGTACATGAAACTAAGGAGCATTTTATAGTGATGCCCTCAAACCTATTGTCAACAGTTTGGTGCCAAAGGGTTGTGAGAATCCCAAAGATTTACCGTGTCAGGTCAACACATATCTGTGCTTTTCACATGTCCATGACAAGATCTCCATGTCCAGTGCAGCTAAACATGTGCTATAATTAACTCAGCTACTTAACATGCATATCAAAAGACTAGTGTCTACCACGCACAACCAGCAACTAGCTACCCTATTTGCAGCAATTGACAACAAACTAATATTTGGTAAGTCTTTTTGAACAGGTGAAAGTACAACTATCTAAGCCTTACTCTGTTCAGTCAAATACACAAATTTTGTATTATTCAGATTTTGGGATGGTGACTTGGAAGAGAGTTGACAGAGACAAAGAAAGATATAAACGTAGAAAGCTCATGAGAGAGTCACAAGGAGAGAAATCTTTATTTTTCACGGCGCTTTGTAATTTTGGTCTAATTCAGACTTCAAAGTGAGAGAGACGTTTACAGGGATAGTTCTCTGTTTATGGTGCATGACTTCATCTAGTACTAAGCACTTTCATCAAAGTGCATGCATACTAATTCCACTTCTTTTTGAATTTCCGTCTCCCTCCCTTAGTCAGGCTAGGTTTAAACAGGCTCAGTTGTAACGTGTTCTTGTGACATGTTTTGGAATTATCGTGCATTTAAATATTGGTATGCTCACAAAATTGGAAAAAGGGGTATTTAACCCAAATCCACATCTGGCTCCTTCTTATAAAGAAAACCCTAATCCACTTTGAGAAACAATGGATGCCTTCTCAGCATTCCCAATTCATGGGTGTAATTGACAGAAACACACACACACACACACATACACACACACTGGGCACATTAACAATGTTGCTGACGTTGATGCCACGCAGCACCTTAGTCAGCGTTGATCCTGTCAGCAGGGAAGCGGGTAAGGCAAAAAGGGGGCACCTCTTTAACTTCACACACCCTGATTCAATTTAGCTCCAACTGCTAGTTTAGCCCCTAAACGTTGGAGACTGGCACTACACAGAGGTCCTCACAACCTGTAAACAAACTGTTACTCAGTACTCCGTCTCTCCTCACCTTTTTTCTCTCCCCCACCTCTCATGCAAGGCAGCCTCATATAAAAACAGATGTGTATTTTTTTCATTTTATTTTGGTCAGTGTCAGTGATCCCTTACTGTGGCAGCAGGAAAAGGCAGGGCGTCTCAAAAACAAAACTTTTAAAATGGCACAGCCACCCAGAGAGGACTAGAGAATCTCAATGTCTTGGTGGACAAAGGACCTTATTTCAGCCATTTTAAGCACCTATTCCTGTTCTCTTACAGCCAAAAAATCCCCCTTCTAATGGATAATGCTATAAAACTATACAGTGTTCCTGTTGTACACAGTGGAACAGGAATATTTATTTGTTGCTAAACGATGTCTAATGTTGGACTGATTCAGATTATTACTACATTATACTACATACTACAGTATGTTTGTCTCCTTCACACTCCAGAAACATATCAAATCACTTTTTCAGCATTGTACTGTTGCTAGGACGAAAGGATCCCATTTTTAAATTAAGTTAAAAAATAATATCAAGTGTCATATACTAGTGAATCATACAGATTGTATTTCAACCAAATCATACTGCTCTGCAGCATACCTGGGATTGCTAGATAAGTCCACTGACAAAGATACTGAACCTGTAATGTCTTCAGCTCATTACTGAGCATAATTCCGGTCCACAATGCTTAGTCCACAAATGATGAAAAGCTTGATATCACTGGAAGGCTTATGGAATCTCACACTGAGTGAAACACGAAAACAAAGTCTAGGATATTAAATGGACATTCATATTACATATTACATATGGATATTCTGTAAAGTTATTCCGTTAGTAACCCGCCGTCAATTGTTTGAACGTTGCTGTGAGGACACGTCAGCATGTATGTCTGTCAATGATTGCCTCATACTCTACATCCTAATGGCACTCCTAATCTCTGTGCCTTTCAGCCATTTTGCCACAGAGCCGCTGGGATGCTGGAGAGCACAGAGTGACTTATCAGCCCACGATGGTGTTAAGAGCACTTTATTTATCTGTCAACAGTCTTCAACGCCTTCTTCCATACCCATGGAACGTGTGTTTTATAAACACATGAACCAACAGCTGCGCACACACACACACACACACACACCCGCTTAATGTACATATATATGCCTCCATGCTGAGAGCCCCTTACAAAGGAAAGTGGGAGCAGCAGGAGACCTTGTGAAGAGAAGTGTTTTTTCATATGCTTTCTTTGCTTTGATCTTGCTTCTCCCTCCACTTAATTCATGGTTTTCCTGTTCTGTACGTCCTTCAAAACCACAACCCATCAGCCTTTACATGGCTAAATGTGTTTTTTTTGCGTTTTCAGCAGCTCCCAGATTGTGTGTGTACGTGCATGCGATGGAAAGTCTGTGCGTTGACCAAAAAGAAAGCAAGAGGTTGTGCATATACTGTGCTGCACATGTACTTCAAGGGTTTTTCAGACTTGTTAAAACATCTGTTTCTCTATGGTATTGAGAGTTTGCCAACAGCATTTGTGGCTGTGTATTGGTGTATCGGAGACCCTACTTTGTACTGTACCTAAAAGTGTCTATCGGTTTAGGATGTATGTGTGTGCGTATAAACCCGTGTGTTTGTGTGGGTGGTTGTAAGATCACGCTGTACTGTACCCGATCTGCCTTAGAGAGTATATCTCCATAAAAGTGAGACTCTCGTCCGAAGAGGCTTCTTCTATTTATTTATTTATTCATGGACAAGTATTCATAATTCTGTCTCTTACCATGGCAACACATCTGAATTCTCCATATCTCTCGAATCTTCACAGGAGAGATTCCATCAATTCTGTTATGCGCAGGTCTGCTCACCAGAAACATAAATAATTGACTCTATATTGATTGTGGGAGCAAAGTTTTGATCCTACAGCCCAGTGCTCCATGATTCTTTCTGTCTGATGTTTTCACAATAAAATGCCGCAGAATTAAAAAAAAATATCTTGACTGTTGTTTTTATTAAAGTGCTCTGTCCACAAAAGTATTAACGTATTTGTTTCCACGGTGACCACCCAGACACAATATATTTATATACATTCTCTGATGAATGCACCAAAGTAATTAAGATCAGTTCCCAGGGGCGAGTGTTAAGCCATAGGGCTGCCGTGTCTTTGGTTTTTACCATCTTTGGCCAGGCCCCCTTCAACATGGCTGTCCATCTCAGGGCGTGTGCGGGGGCCAACCTCAATGGAAAGTCCCCCATCTCTAGTTCCCAGCGGTCCCTTTAAGGTGGTACCTTTGAAGCAACAAGCCGATGGTCTTTAAAAGGACACCCGGGTGGGTGCGCTGTCTAATCTTTGGATCGCCACAAATCAGCCCGTCATGACTAAACAGCCGCCACTCTCTCCCGTGACCTTCACAAACAGCCTATCAATCTCTGGAATGGGAGCTGGGAGCTCTTTAGTCACCGAGCCAGAGGAGAGAATTATGTCTCTCATAGGGGTGGCAAGACATGGGGAAGCGCAAATATTGTTATTGGACCATATATACTCTACCGCACTATACAGACAAATACAATGTTACAAAAATGTATTAAATAGAGCCTTTGACCTCATCTCTTCCACACGTTCTCTACAAACTAAATCTGGACGAATTTGGACGATTTAAGTCCAGAGACAGGGTGAGCCTATTTATAACCTGCAATTGTTGGCTATGAAGGCTAGAGTAAAAAAAACCATCTAAAGTGCTGGTTCGTCACAGGCAGCACTCCTCCTTGGAGCTGACCTTGTGGTCCAGGCACTGGCATGTCAGAAATACACTAAGGCCGGGTGATGCTGCCCTCCTCTTCGCTTGTCCACCCTGTCATTAGATGGAGGCTGCCGACCTCCAGGGAAATGGGCCGTGCGTGTGTGTGTGTGTGTGCGTGAGAGCAAGAGTGAAGGCACAGTCTCTGTCGCTGCAAGCTGCAGTCATACTGTTTCAGTGTGACTTGGGTGTCACTAGCGGCTTTGTGCTAGCGGCTTGAACAAAATGCGTTTTGCCACTTTGTTGTTTGTTGTTTTACTTCCTTGACTCTCAGAATAACTCGGCCCTAGGGCAAACATGACACGGTGTTCAAACAAGCAATTCATCGTGTTCTGTGCATCTCACTAGCACATCCACACACACACACACGCACACGCACACGCACACACACACACACACACACACACACACACACACACACACTCTCTGTGGTTGGTGGCAATTTACTGTCCCAGCATCATTTATATGGTGCCATACACAGCTGTGATTCTCACCATCAATGAATATTTGCCACCTCCTCCCTGCCTGCCTCCTTTGCTCCCTTTGCCCAGATTGATGTCCTCCTAAATTAGGAACCATCGACCTCCATCGCTCACTGAGCAGCAGCGACCTCCCACTGTTGGCTGAGTCACCCAGCCTCTGTCACCCCGCTGTCGACCACCACCAGACTCCCACAGAGACCGCGTCAGGAGCAAGAGCTGCCACGCAAGGTCGAGAGGCCGTCCCCGAGGACCGCAGGGTGGAAAGTCTGGTCGGGTCCTTTCTGTTTCAACGGCACACAACACGATGGGACGGGTCAGGTCAGGCATCCTCATTGAACCTCACTGAACTCTCGGGGCATGTGTAGTTTGTCCTCCTTCCCACTCTCTCCCCGCCCCTGCCCTCCACCGGCTCCAGAGGAATGTCACTGCAGAGTGGCGGGCCTCTGTCTGTTGACTCTGTGCGAACACAAACTCCCCCGGCCTTTCCTTCAGGTGTGTTCTGCACAGTCTCCGACAGCACCCAGCCACCAGTTAAGGCTCCCTTGCCAACATTAAGCAAACATGAAATTACAGCGTTTATTACCAGTTTCATGAATAGGTCGCTGGTGAATAAATGACTCATTATTATATTAGGGACAACACTGAGGTCTATTTCATTTGCCTCAGTCGTATGTTGTGTCGGAGAACCCTGACATCACTGTTATAAATACTGTAGAATAACTGCTTGGGACAAGCTGTTTCCACTTAGCTCCACATGTGAATCAGCTATTGTAATTCCCTGAGTCCAGGCTGGCCCCTTGGTGCCCAGGGAGCTGGTGTTGACAGGGTACCTAGGCTGAACCGCTAGGTGCCATGACTGGGTAGAGCTACCTCCGGACGGCTCTTGTCTGGGTCAGTGTTAACGTGCTGCTAATAGCCCCCAGGGCAACTGGACGAAAGGGAGAGAGAAAACATTCCCAGCTGGATTCGATTTCACAGGCTCCCTGGACCAGTCTAGGCCTCGGCCTCCGAGCTCAAAGGCCCACCAGAACACAGAAGCTCAGTCTCTCCATTCTCTAGTTTATCTGCCCAGTAAACAGACCTGTCAGGCACCCTTGTTAAAAAAAAGTGAACTGTCTAGACGTGCAGACAGAAGAACAGTGTTAAGACGGCAGCATAATGCAGAGTTCTAGTATAATTCACAACACGCAGCCATAGCGTAGAGATGAAATAAAATACATACAGTAAGCAATGCACAGGTAAATGTATTACTTGTACCATGTATAAGCTAAATAATGTTTTTCTATCTGAGAGTATGTTTGTGCGTGCTGCACGCGTTTGAAAGTACGTTGGCTCTCTCCTCCTTTAACACCAAAACGTCTGCAATCGAATAATACCTGTAATTAAAGCAGCAGAGAGGAGTGGCGGCAGTAGTTTAGTGTCTGTGGTCTGAGCTATCTCAGCTGAGTTGTCCCATGGGTGTCCCACGTGTTTTGGGATGGCTCCTGATAACACTTCAGACCTCCTTCATGGCCACAAAAAGAGACTACATGCTTCATCAGTGCCACTTACCTGAATCATTAAAAAAAATACCACAGTGAAATAAAATCACATAGAAGATAGAAAAGATATGAAAAACAAAGAGCACTACTGTTTATGTTGAAGTTCAAAGGTGGACATGGTAGATTTTTTTTTTATCACGTTGGAAAGTGGACATTTGTTTTAGTCATAGTTTTGGAGAGGGGGTTACAGCCAGCAATTGCCTGCTGGACATCTACGACTACATCCAGCAAAGGAGCGGTCCAACTGTCTCTGCGATCCCTCTCTGCAGTTTATCCCCACTCCCTGAGAGGGACGTCCTGCATAGGGTGTAACCCTTACTGTAGTTCTGTATGTAGTGTCTGCATAAAGAAACACCTGAACAGCACAAAGTCTTTTCCTTATCACAGACTGGGGCAGATTTCAATCCAGTGTAGTTGTAAATGTTTAAATCTTAATCTTAAAATAGTCGTTCTGCTTTCCAGATTAGCTAGCGACAGCTTTCAGTAAAAGGTTTGACGAGTTTCCATGTTAAAACAGACCAAGCCTGTTGTGAATTTATCTGATCAGTAGCCAACCGTTAATCTGATGACACGACATGAACAGTTTTTCAGGGCTTAATGCCAACTAAAATTATTCATTTTAAATTTCTTTAGTGACCCAAATAAAAAAGGACCCAATTAATAACATCGCTTTGCTTTCTAAATGCATTAAGTCATGCTATTGTTTGTTGCAATGGTAGTTGTTGCGATGGATTTCTTCTTAGACTGTGCATTTGCTAAAGCTATCAAAAAACTCATCTGATGCTAACACTCATCAGTAGACCTATATGAGAACACAAAGCAAAAGACAAAAACAAAATAACATTTCTCCAACGCTGGATGTCTATTTATTGAAACATTTACATGAGTCACAAAAGCTTTGAGGGTAAACAGAAGACAATCTCAAAAATAGTGAGTATAGAAGAAACAAAATTGCACTGTATCACAAGGTGGTAGAATAACATGACCAAATATGGCATGACAAAACACTTTGTCACAGCCAGTGAATCTCGAGGCACATTATATTTGGAATAACTTTCAAGAGAGAGTCAGACTCGGCTTACATGTAAGCAACATGTTCTGGCCTTGGAAACATCGACTGTCAATAACACATGGCCTAGATAGGTCCAAGTGCCCAACAGATTCACACTTTTGGTCCTGTTCTGTGTGTGAAGAGAACGTCAAGAGAGTAAACAAAAAGATAAGGATAATAGAAAAAAAAAGACTTTTGAAAAGAAGACACAGACTACAGAGGTAAGCACATGTATCAAACAAGCCTTTTTCAGGCTGTTAAAGTTGCATAGTCATGTAGTAAAAAAGGAGGCTATGGCCAAGAGGTACACAATTACACAGGGCTATTAATCTTAGCTCATCTCTCTACATTGTTTGTCAAAAAATCCTACTAAATCTCCTGCAAAATAATGCTTAAGAGAACATATATAGGCATGTTAAACAGTAAAAACATATGATGTAAAAACGTACAAATGTATGGGTTACTCAACGAACAACAAAAAATAAGCTTATTGCAAAGTATTAGACCTACCAATGCTGCAGAGAAGACTGATGCGAGTTATTGGACTTGATAGGCAGAGGCAGACACACACAGTGCAGGCTTGGGACTGCAGTAGAGTTCAGATCGTGCTTTTGGTGAGACATCAGTACCTTATTGTCCCAGTTCTAACAAACTTGGTTGCCTTAAGTGTGTGTTCAAGTGCTGGAAGTAGCACTGGACCACACCCTGCATACCAAGGGCCACTGTACAGCCGCTCTCCTTCTCATCCCATCCCTCCACTTATCCCTGCATACTTCAAACTGGCTGTTAACCAAAATGTACACCAACAAGACTTACAACTCCAAAAGTCCAACAAGGCTTTTAGTTGGACAAATGGTGCAAAGAAACAATATTTTAATTAGTCGCATACTGTAAAAATAAATAGGATTTTGGCAAAACAGTAGCCCTGGAAAAAAAGGAGGCAGGCGAGTAAAAGCGCCATCTGATATATGTGTATATATATATATATATATATATATATATATATATATATATATATATATATATATATATATATATATATATATATATATATATATATATATATATATATATATATATGTGTATATATATGTATATATATATATATGTATGTATGCATATTTCTCACTGTGTGTGAAAGCAGCTCAGTGTCTCTGGCAGCATTTTGATTAGGTGCTGCTCTGTCCGATAAGAAAAGCAGAGAAATGTTCCAGCGAGGCCAAAAGCCAGAACCGCGCCGGGCAGAGAAGGCTTTGACAGGGTGGACCGGACCGAGGGGGCAGAGGCACGGATGGGAGCCGTCCCTCCTCCGTCAGTGGTCAGAGGGTGACCTCAGTCGCCCACGTCACTGTCTCTGTCCCCGATGACCCAGAGGAAGTGGAAGCTGAGTGCCAGGAGGGCAGTGCCCAGCAGATCCCCCAGCGCTGTCAGGTAGGGGATGGAGAAACTGTCGGGGTCTTTGCCGCTCCGCCACATGGAGTATACCATCCAGTCTGCTATGCACAGCAACAGGAAAACCTGGGACAGGGAATAGAAAAAGGACAGCTTTGAGGATTGAAAACGGGACTGTAACGACTAACATTCAATGAGCCTATTTAGCTGCTATAATTTATCTGTCTTACTTATGCTCTATTTGCCCAAAAGAGAAAAGTGAGCGGCAAAAGTTGCTAATTGATCAATCACAAAAAGACTTGTCTCTCAACTAGACGGCAATTAACAAAAACCCTTTGTGAGACACTGACAGCTACCATAAGAATAGAAAGCATTCAATTGACGAAAAGATTACTCATGTACAGACATAAATTTGCTGAAATACAAAAGCAGAGGACACGTGAAAAATTTGGATTTGGAAATTGGTAGGTCTTTTGAAAGTTCAAAAGAGGTAAGGAACAGTAAGTGAAAGATGACATGAAGTCAGGCAAACCTCTTGGGGTCGCGTCAAAAAGTCATGCCCTCAAAGCTGTTGTAGCGGAGGCAAACACTCGGTGACAGAATGTCAGTATCACTTGTCATTTTCCCCTTAAAATCTGTCAAGCTATCAAGCACAATTATTGTCTATCAAACAGTGTCTGCTATCAAGGTATTATCACTACTCCACATACACATCTCGCGAAAGACAAATGTTGAAGAAAAAAAACATAATAGAAATGCAAACCGCTTTAAATAGCATATCAGCGTATCTATCAACTAAAATTAAGTGCATCAAATAAGGCCCTGGATAGGTTCCAGCATGTACAGAATTCAGCTGCAGGGATTCTAAGTCGCTCTAAAAAAGGTCAACATGTCACTCCCATTCTTCTGCATCTACATTGGCTCCCCATCATTCCCTTAGCTTACGCCTAGTTTGGTCTCTTTGACCTTTTTTTTTTTATATATATTTTTGATGTTCCCTGCCTCAATACCCTTGTGTCTGTCTTATGTTTATTGCATTTCAAATGTTATATTGTACTATTTTTGTATGTATATATTGCTTCTATATTCTATGCCAAGTACGGTGACCTTGGGTGTCTAGAAAGGCGGCTATAAATTAAATGTATTATTAGGATTATGATTAAAAACCAAAACAGGCATTACCCACTCCGCATTCATACATCTTTAAATGGGAAACTAAACATATTTTTTAATTCCTAATCTTTCTCTACCTCCCAAATTAAAAAAAGCTTAATTGATGGAGTAAAGGTCAAACTATTTAAATGCTTTAAATTAAATCAGACAAAAAAACATTACTATATTAAGATTATTTGGAAGTATAGATTGTGGGTTTGTTGAAACCACACATTATAATAATATTGTATTTTCCTTGACTTCTCGACACCAACACAAATCCTTCAAAATACAAACATGAGCAGAAAAAAAAAACTTTATTCACACCAACAGGGTCTCATTAAATTAATATGGTTGAAACATCCATTCTGTTCACTATTTGTTGGTGATAGGATTGATGACAATAGGGGCAGAGTTTTTACCGCCACTGTTACTGCAGGGTCCAAAGTATGGGTAGAGTCTTTCAGTGAACGTGTAGCCAGTGAAAGAGTAAATATGAACCTTGTTGTCCACATCATAAAAGGAGACCTGGCCCTCCTCATAATCCACATACACTCCTATGGTCTGGGGCTTCACTTTCAGGAAGAGAAGAACTCCAGGGCCAGCCAAAGCCTTGTACTCCTTCCCATTCCTGTGCCATATGGCCCAGTAGCCATCCTCCGGATTCAAAGTGATCTTACTCTTACGGTTGACAGACTCCCTGGCCACGCCGACGTCCCAGTCAGTCTTTCCTTTGACCTGAACCTCGTAGTATGCTTTCCCTGTGCAGAAGCCCTCCTTTCCCAAAACACATGGACAGACAGTGAAGCTCTTGGGGTTGTCCCGGGCGTTATTCCATTTGTTTCCCTGAGTAACTTGTTTACAATCGTCAGACAAGTTGAGTTTAGAATAGGCGGTGTCAGGGTCCAGTGTAATGTCAACGGCATACTGCTGAATCTTCTTGAGCTGGACTTCAGGCAGCTTCTCCATCTCCGCACCCAGTACCCTCTCCAAATGAGGTAGAGCTTTCCTCGCTATCCCCACACTCATGTCTTTATGGACACTCTCCCCGGTCCAGTCTCTGGTGGCTGGAATAGCGCTCAGGGCAGGGAAACTTCGAAGCACAAAGAAGTGGTCATCGTTGGAGAAGATCTTCTCCAGCTCCACACTTCTTTTCTTGAGCCAACTTATTTCCAGTTCCAGCTCTGCGGTCCAGATATCGGACCGACTTTGTATTGAGGCCTGTCGCTCCTCGACGACGCCGACAACCACCGCGTGGCAGCTATTGATGAAGGTCAGCAGGGCGCCGAAGGCCTCCTTGCTCTCAGCTTTCTCTTTCTCTGCCTCGACCTGGCTGAGCTCCACAGACTGTTTAAACTCTTGAATCTTTAACATTCGATCCCAGATCATCTGCTTTACCTCTGCCTCGGTCCTCGCCAGATCACCCAGTCTCACAGCACTCTCTTCCTCTAGAGGCACAGCGTTATGGCTCTTGTGGTCCGACTCGGTGCAGAACTGGCAAACAAAAGATTGGTCTTTAACGCAGAAATATTCTATTGGTTTCTCGTGCTTGCGACACAACCGCTCTTCGAGGTTTTCCACAGGGTCGATCAGCTTGTGCTTCCTCAAGGCTACCACTCTCTGGTGATACTCCAGGTGACCCTTGCAGTAAGAGGTCACACACACCAGACACGATTTCACAGCCTTGAGCTTTGTTCCATTGCAGACATCACAAGCCACTTCTCCAGCTTTGGCAGGACACAAGTCTAGTTTTTTGCCCTTAATCCGTCTGACATGATCTGCGATGCCCTTGAGCGTTTCATTGACACGGACATCAGGTCTCTTTTCTGACTTTTTTTTACAAACTGGACAGTCATTATTCCTATCCCAGTAGTTTCTAATGCAGATCAAACAGAAGTTGTGTCCACATGGAGTGGTCACAGGATCAGTGAACAAATCGAGACAGAGTGAGCACTGGATCTGCACTTCAGACAGGAGATTGGTTGACGAGGCCATATCTAGACAGAGATCAAAAGTCAACGTTGAATGGAAATTATTCAGCTCTTAAAGCTGCTGTAAGTACATCCATTGATTTCATTACAATTAGCTTTTTTATCTGTTAACAAAGCTACAGTTAGCAGCACAAAATCTCAAATGACAATATATACATTTACATTTATTTAACATTTGTTACTACTTTTACAACTACAACTATTACAATTGCCTGCATGTGAAAGATTTCCAAAACAATGAGATGGCTACAACTAAGCTATTTCTAAACTAGTGTAGCTCACAAATGAAGAGGTAAAAGGGGAAAGAAATAAATCCTTCAGAATTGTAGACAACAGCTTTAACTGACATAAATATTGAATTTCCTGAGAGACAGCGAGAGAGAGAGAGAGAGAGAGAGAGAAAGAGAGAAAGAAAGAGGGAAAGAAAGAAAAAGAAAGAAAGAAAGAAAAAGCTCATAGCTAATAAGCTAATAACCAAGCCTTGTATAGATTGCAATCATGATTAGCCTTACTAAGATGTCATTCAAGTAAAAAGGCCATTTAAAAGTGGCAACACTTTACCTTAGGCTTGTCAATGCTGATGATGGCTACTGGGCGCACCAGTTGCACAGCCCCTGTCTGTTTGCAAACTATTTATTTTTGTATTTCATTTAGAAAACCTATTATGACACACTGCAAAGAATTTGCATCACAGAGGTTGTCGACTATGAGTCATTGGAATCTGTTAATGACATACCATTTTAAGAGTCTATGATTAGAGTCTAATCATTTCACTATGTCAGGTCCAGCTTAAATATAAATTTTCATCTGGAAAAAAAGCAACTGCTCACACATTGTCCATGCGTTATATATCTCAAGTTTAAAAACTAGCATGTTGATTTGGATTACCATAAAGGAATTCTACATCCAAATCTATAATTAGATAGTTATAAAGAATGACACAGATCCATCCTATGCAACTGCCATCTGACCTCAATTATGGGGAATTCTTTTATGTCTGAGAGGAGACAACAATGTCAACTGAATAAAATATAGCTTACTGCCATGTCTTCTCAGTAGGCTGATTTGAGTCTACAGGCAAAGTCTCTATCTCTATACTTAACATGACTTACAGAGATGGAAAGGAAAACATACACTAAGCTTGGAAATAGTTTGGCTTAACATGAGTTTCCTAAACTCACAAAACTTTGCTTTGAATGCTGTTGAGTATCAAGAGCTGTACATCGTGGCCCCTCTGATACAAAGGGCCAGCTGTACTGCAGCTAGTAGAAGTGATTCCCAGTTCATGCCCCAACATGTAGGACTAGTCCAGTTTTGATCTAGTTCCTACTGTAAAACTGGGAATGGAGTATGCTGCATTAGGTTTCAAGCATGATAGTAAGGCAGAGATGGTAAGTTCCCATGTTTCTTGAATGAATGTACTGGAGGCCTGGTAGCCTATCTATTCACCAACATATTTGTCTTTGAAGACAGCAAAGGCAAAAAGAAATGCAAACAAAGTTGAGGTAGGTTATACAAACACACCCTAGAAATTCCACACATTCCAGGTAATTATGGCAAACCAAAAAAGTGAAAGCAGCAATTGATATTTATTCCTGCTCTCCCATAATTATTGGTCCTAATTGCCATCAAAACATTAGAGGCCTTCATATGTTACCATAAACCATATGTATTTTGGAACGCAAAAGAAATACGGGTTTAAGTTGGGAAATTAACAAGAAACTTCTTTCAACGGTTAAAGTGATAATTAATTAGTAGGTTAAATCTTCTAAACTTCTTCAATATTCGCCAATAAACACTTGTTTGAAGAGGTGCTGCTTTTTTGAAAAGCATTCTTACTTTAAAGACATTTTTCACACCTGTCTAAAACCTTTGCACAGTACTAGACACATTAAAAAATAAAAAAGAACATATTGTAGTTTTCTTAAGACAGGCAGACA
The DNA here is from genome assembly GCA_026901105.3 of Galaxias olidus. NCBI lineage: Eukaryota > Metazoa > Chordata > Actinopteri > Galaxiiformes > Galaxiidae > Galaxias > Galaxias olidus. Next base: position 25,265 of record JAPMUY010000658.1, on the reverse strand, counting down.
GCCATCCCTCACCTGTAGGAGGGCCGCCGCCAGGTAGACGGCCATGAAGATGGGCGTCAGGGTGGTGTGGCCGCTCTTCATCAGGTGGATGGTGTACAGGAAGAGGAGGTGACCAGGCAACACCAAGAGGAGCAGCACCTGAGCTGAACGGTGATTGGCTCCTGTGAGGAAGAGACGGGTAGACAGCTAAAGTTAAAACTATCCATAGCAAACATAGCATGCCTGTCTTTGGCAACCAAATGTGCACAACCTATGGCTGATGCATAAAATATTGAACATTTAGTTTTCCATCATGGTGAAAAGACGAAGATACGGGTGCCATATTGTCTTACCTGTGCCACAAAAGGTGCGGCATGGATAGTAGCAGCCCTTGGCTTCCTCAGGTACCTCCCCTGGGGCATTGTGGAAGTGCAGGTGGGTGGAGATCCTACTGGACTGAATGGCCACCAGGTTCCCCCCGATACCTGGACAGAGGACACCACACAAACTTTTCTATATGGAGCGGGAGCGAGGGATCACCCTCCAGGTCATGGAGAAGGGGCCTACAGGCTGGGCTGAAACTAAAATAGACGGAACAGGCGTCCTGAAATGAGTGCCTCTACAGCCGTATCAGAGTGAATAAACATCAGCAACAACAAGCCAGCAAGATGATGTCAGACTCCGTGGGCAGTCTGGTCCTGTATGCTGGCTTACCTAACCATTTGTATTCTTCATTGTCAGATAATCGCGACATGGCAGTGGAGGATAGCCATACTAGTGTGAGATAAAACAATAACAACAGCAACTGTGAATGAAGGGGATTGATAAAATGGTTTAATTAACTAAGCTCTTGTGAATCGATTCAAATTAACACATAACAAAGCCACATTTTTCATGAGAAACAATGTGTTACAGCAATTGTAGAGAGAAGAACAGGGCTTTATTCATTATAATGAGTAATAAAGGCCACTTTCTGCTTGCTCAGAGTACAATGTAAGCAGACTTATTGATTCAACATTTTACACAGAATCTGAAGAGGATGTGAAGATGTGTCTAGTCAGCCAATATTACTCATTTCAAGACAAGCTTTATTGCCTGTGGACAACAATCTGGAGGTGCCGATTTAAAACACCCAATGTTTAGTATATTTGCGTGTGTAGCACGTTTGCAGTCTCTCTATGTGCGCGTGCGTGTGTGTGTGTGTGTGTGTGGTTACAGTCCTGTTCCAAATGGGTATAATTGGCCCTGTGAGAGACACTTCAGGTTGATGGGGCCGGGGGCCCTCCATGTCTGCTACCTTAATCAGACTGTGTTGAGTGCAGACACCGCCATTGCCCTGTGGTCAGGTCCACTTAATCCAATCTGGGCCCTTTTGGTCTCGTCGTTGACACGCACTTTGTTTGGGGCTGCGGATCTTTTTTTGTTCGTTTCACACTTCAAACTCCATATCCATCACACATTCCTGACACCGCCTCTCTCTCGTTCTCCCAACCATCTTCATGATTCCCCCCGTCAGAGTGTGAAGGCTAATGGTCTGCACCACAGCAGGGGGCCTTTGGGGGGAGTGAAAGGGTAATATTCAGCAATATTTGGGTCACCAGGTCTGACAGGCGAGCCAGCGGCAGGAGGGGCAGAGGTGCTCGGAGGTTCAAGCCAAGGGGCCTGGTTCCACTCTGTGGGATAAGGTCTGCCGGCGTGGGCTGAGGGAGGGATGTGGGGCAGGCCAGCTCTTGGCCTGCCTGCTCTCGTCTCCCCCTCTTCCTCCTCCTAAAGGTCAAATTCAGCCTTCGCCTCCCATTCATTCTACTCTTATTTCTTGCCCTTACTCCTCTTGACACATTTCTTCTCTCCGCTCTGGCACTAGTCTGACATATACTTTCTCACGTTGAGGTAAAGTTCAATGCCGCTTAAGGGTTGTCACGAGAGGAAAAAGTTAAAAGTTAGATATGTCTCTTTCCTCCCTCACGGACAGAGTTGTCCATCAGAGATACGTAATAGGTCTAAAACACTGAACACTGACTTGAAAAACCAATGAGACACCGCGATGTCTGCCATCCTGCTAAACGTCTCATTAGCGCTGTTAAATACAGAGCTTATCTCTCGTTGTCAAATCGCCAAGGCCCTGGCCTCGCCGGCCCACTAGGCTGTGAAAGACGGTCTGTGGGCAGAGGCTAAGAATTAGGCCATGGAGACAGATGAGTGGGCAGGCGCTTTGGACAATCTTTCACACCCCTCGACCTGTCTCGTGACATTTCATCAATTGAAGGCTAACTAGTCGCCACTGTCAGCCCAACCCCGTGACCACGCGGCCGCTCACCATTGATAACAGGGGTGTACACCACGATCCCAGCCAGGTTCGGGTCTGAGACCGTCTTGTCCAGGATGAGACCTCCAATACTGAAAGCACAAAACACACACGCGCATACAGATACCTCATCAGTGTGGAACTCAATTAAGTTTAAGAGGTAGAGTGAAATGATGTCCTCCCTAGCGGTTGATGGAAGGTTGCTAGTCTCACAGGAGTGTGTCTGCGCTTTGGTGATGCAATTCATTTTGGGGGCTGAGTCATCCAGCTAAACCGGGCCCTTCACTATGAGTCACAGTCTATGTGGAAAGTCTATGCTTTACCACAGTTTTAAGACAAAACACAGTCAGTCACCCTCAGGCACACGCAAATAAACCACACACACACACACACACACACACACACACACACACACACACCTGCTGATGACCATAGCAGTGATGACAGGCTCCCAGCCGGAGTAGAGCAGGGTGCGGCTGGCAGGGTGTTTGGAGGAGATGACCATCCAGACTGGAGTCAGAGACAGGAAGAAGGCACACACCAGGGACGACACATATGGGTAGGAGTCTGGAAGAGAACGAGCGGTCAGTCATCCAAACAAAAACACTTCCTCTTCCTCGGAAACACACAAACACGCACTGCACAGCCGTCATAGGAAAGTTCACAACGTAAGTGGATTCTGAGAGAATAATGAGGGGGTAGCACCTGTGTGCTCTGAGCTGGCTGGTAGGGCAGCGCTCCCCTACATGTCCTAAAACCACAGGTGGTCGCACCACGACCCAGTTCCACACACACTCTATCTACTCATCAGGGCCACCGCGGGAAGTAAGTATGGAGAAGAAACTTACCATTTGCTGTCTAATATACCAATTAGATTATTACTCATGAAATCCTCACTAACTGCCTAAGCCTGGACTTGGCTCAAGGTAAAATTTCAGTTACCCATTCATACTGTACGTAACAGCGGAACCAGAGTGAGGTAGCAGAAACAGGTCTGTGGGCTGTGCTTGTGGCTTTCAGTTCTCAAATCATTACCGGCTATCTGTTTGAACCATCAGTTAAAGTGAACTCACTTAGGTGGTGAACATACTGGCCATTAGGTCCCATTAGACAGATCACCGCCGACGCGGCTGGTCGGCCGAACAACACAGCCCCTGTATAGAGAGCTACACTGGCTGAGGGCTGAGCCAGATGGCACTGCTCCGTGCTGGTCTGGGATGGAAATAGGAAAAGGGCTTCATTACAGTAGACCTGAGCTGTGAGGAGTCCATGGATATCACATACTACCCGTACACCTGACGGCTCGAGTTGGTGAAACTTTTCAGAGGAAATGGCTTCTGGTGCGCTCTGTGTTAGGTCAATGAAAACAGAACGTTGCATAGAGCGCGGCGTGACATGCATGAAATGAATTAAACACACAGCAGTGGAATGTGTGGGCACTAGGTAAGGACTGAAGGGGAAACAAGTAGACAGTCTGTTCTGATTCATGAGTGAAAGGCACCAAGCGGAACGACACTGGGGGAGAACTGCAGAACAAGAGGGACCCCTAGTGGGGGAGACGCAGTACCGTCAGGACATTTCCTTGTGACACTGGCTTCTGTTCACAGCTGAATTAGTTTCAAACTGCCATTGAATTTAGCTATACAATTATAATTGCAAACAATAGACAACATATTTCTTAAATTATTCCACTTTGAAGAGTGGCTACATCATGCTTTGTTTTTTTTCATAGAAGTAATTCCAACTTTTTAACAGAGATGATTACTTTAAAATGCCACCATGAGTATAACCAGCAATGGAAACAGAGTTGACTGGGGTTAAGGACAGGAAAAGCACAAAACCAACTGCACTGTTAAGAACAGTCCATGATCACATGAAGAGGTTACACTGCAAGCTGAAGGACAAGTGCAGTGGGCCAGGGTATTTGGCAAGAGGTGTTGGTTAAAACAGCATACTAAACAAATATGAGAGCAAATGTACGAATGTAAAATTAAGAAATGCATCTCAAACTTAATTTGGATGTTTAACTAACATGCCTCGATTTCAATCATGTGTCTCCTTTTACAAAAATTACTTCCAATAAATATCATTTTGGCACAATAATTTTTCGTAATTTCTTCTAAACAAAAAAAATGTTGTTGCAACTAATTCTATCAATGTGATAAAAAGAAAGTTTCTATCTCCCTCATGGGTTTGTATGTTCAACATGTCTGTTGGATGATATCAATGCGACGTTGTTCTTTTCCAAGCAGTTGTTGCATGAATATCATGACAAGTGTTTCCTGACATGGCAGTTGTAGAGATACAGTATTATGTTCTGTGGTTCCTCCCAGGAAGTTTTAGAGATACAGTATTATGTTCTGTGGTTCCTCCCAGGTAGTTGATTAGAAACAGTATGTTGTGCAATGGAGGCAATTGGAGATATTGGTTATGTTCAGTGTTCCTACCCAAGCAGTTGAAGAGATACAGCATTACTAGCCAGACAGTTCTAGATACAGTACCCTATGTCGTTTTCCTACAGAGACAGTTCTAGATACCATATGTTATGCAGTGTTCCTACCCAGGCAGCTCTAGAGACACAGTATGTTATGCAGTGTTATTACCCAGGCAGTTGTAGAGATACAGTATGTTATTCAGTGATCCTACCCAGGCAGTTGTAGAGATACCGTATGTTATTCAGTGTTCCTACCCGGGCAGTTGTAGAGATACCGTATGTTATTCAGTGATCCTACCCGGGCAGTTGTAGAGATACCGTATGTTATTCAGTGATCCTACCCAGGCAGTTGTAGATACAGTATGTTATTCAGTGTTCCTACCCAGGCAGTTGTAGATACAGTATGTTATTCAGTGTTCCTACCCAGGCAGTTGTAGAGGCCCTGGCTGATCCAGGCCAGGATGGCCAGGGTGATGAGGTCACCAAAGCTGGCAGCAATGGGTGTAGCCACGTTGTCTGGGTTGATTCCTGTCTTCTTTGAGCCCACAATCACACCCACCATGATGATACCTAGTGAGATAAGCACATGGTGAGGTAAGGACAAAGTATATGTTGGTAATCAACCCAACAGAAAACACAAGTGTTACACTATAATTGGGAAAATAATATTGCAATATAGAATTTTCAGGTAGCTTGAAGAGGGCAAACAACACAACCTAGCACAGTAAAATGATCCACTATGAAAGTATGACTTAACTATATTAAATGGATTCCTTAGTATTCAGCCATTTTGACCCAAAAAAATTTAAGCAACAAATTTTTTTCTCACTCAGTATTTATATGTGTCTTTGTGTGTATGGCTGTCCCAAGTCTCTCAGCTGGGGAAGACAACTTCTCACTGTGCGTTTGTGTATTTGTGTGCTTTTCTGTGTGTAACTCCGTATTTTTTCTTCTCATCCTTTGTTGTAACCCCTGCCCTTTCAGCAGTGACAATGAAAACAGTTGGCGCTGATGTGCGAAACCTTCAGTGGCTGTGTCGACTTAGTGTTTGTTGCTGTGCGAGTGTGTGGCACGTGTGTTTTTGCCTACCCTGCAGGAGGGAGGCTATGAAGGCTGTAGCCACGCTGCTGGAGCAGAGCAGCACAGCGTGGCTCATCTGGAACTTGCCCTCTGGGATCCAGCCCAGCACCACGGCTGCTACCGCTGCCAAGAAGCCCACCACAGTCGCCTGCACCTGGATGTGGGGTGGGGGAGGGACTGGGGTTAGATTATGTAAGACAAAGCTGAAGGCTTATCAATTATGTAACACGTCACAAACGGAAAGTACTTGTTTTCAGGAAGCTGTGGTGTAGCTGGTTATATCATAATCTTATCGGGTCCCTGAGTGAATCATTACTGTCAGCTTAGCAGAAAGCGGTGTAAGAGAGATCATTACCTGTTTCAGTGCAAGGTTTCCTATGATCAGATTCCACTTCTCGATGGGGGAGTCCATCTTTCCCACGTTCACCTGAGTTCGGATAGAGTGAATTTATTTTAGTCTTAACTATAATCCAATTAAATGTCTTAAAAGTCTAAAATCTGCACATTGTTACTGCTCATTGGGACGTTCTAGCTCTTTCTAGGTGGTAAGGGTAGGCTAAATATACCATATTAATCCCTGTAGGCTCCTAATAGGCTATGGGGGTCAGCAAGTCATTGTGTTTAGAATAATTTCAACTACTTGTTGTGGTGAGCAGCCGAGAGTGTGTACACAGAGGGGTGTGAAATCCCGAGCGCACACAGAGTTTTCCCCATGTTGACAGAATAATGTGATGTGGTGTAGCTGTAGGGAGACAGGTCAAGAAAGGCAGAAAGCAAACAAGGGGGGAACTCTAGAATAGAAGAAAGAGAGGCGGAACAAAAACGGTTTGCATAGGACAGATGTATCGCTGCAAGCTTGAAATGATGGTGACATAACAGCTTTCAAATGCCGTTTTCACTGTAAATAGAGACCCAACTGCAATACACAGTATAGATAAAGAAGTCGGCCTATACAGGGAGAGGGAGGTTCAGTTGAAAAGTAAACAAAGCACTGCAGTCTAACAGTTAAACCTATAAGAGGCCTCTGCTCTAATTCACTTCTACCAACCTTGCCATGCTGTCAAATAGCCTAGCGGCGGCCGGTCCGTTTTATTCCGGCCCTGTCGCCCTGTTGTTTGTTCTTCGAGCTGAAACTATAGATTTGCTATCTTACTGCCAGACTGTCCATTTGACCCATTCAAAAGAACACCAGCCCCCTCTTTCTCATTCCGTCTTCACTAGCTCACTCCTCATTAGAAGGAGAATGAGGTTAAGGGATTTGGGGCACAGAAAGCTACCTCAGCAAATTCCTTCCCTCATTTCTGTGAACAAAGCTCCGCACAAATTCAGGGGAGAAAACCTAATCACCACTGCCCTAGTACATGAAACTCTTAGCTGGAATTTATTGTACTACGTAACACACTGTGCAACCTTTAAGGCAAGAGTTTAGCATTTTCTCCTGAGTGTATGACCTAAAGTTCAGTTCCGTCAGTACATAACCCACGCCTTCTAATTTCACCTGACAGAGGCACAGATACGTCAGCCTTAATGATATGTTGGGAATTGTGGCCCGGTCACAAATATAGATGGCTTGACAGTTATGGCCTGTTCAGGGTAACAGCAAATTATGGTGCCATGTCCAAGCACCACAACAACATGGTTAAACATAACGGCAATCAGCTAGGGACGTCATCACTGAGGGAAAAAAACACAGGCACTTGATCATGCAGCTTCAGGATCCACAACCAAACCCAGTTTAAACACGACATCTCACAAGCCACTGCAGCTCAAATGTGACCTCATAGTCAAACAGGTGCAAAAAACAGAAGGATTTCAAACAGCAAAAGGTAGCCTGCATGGCTACTATTTTATTTGAACTTGCATTGGTAGCATTTGAATGTGCAGTGTGATAACCGCCGTTCACGTAGAATGTTTCATGTTCAGGGAACAACACAATGAGCAGTAAAGATGTGAGTTTATCTCACCGCTGTGGATAGTCTGGAGGCCAGGGTCATCTCCAGATTGCCCTTCAGGCCGAGCAAGGCGGGAACCAGGATAAAAATTTCTGTGATGTATCTGAACGCGTCCCAATGCTGAAGACAAGAGACAAAAAAGAAAAAAAGATAATAAATATGGAAGAAAGTTTGTAATAACCACAGTTTGTATTCAAACTGAAAAGAAATATGGCTGAGAGAAATATGGCTGAGAGCATTTACCTAAGCAAAGATAATTTTCATCAAACATACTTTAGGATAGGCTTGTACAAGAGACAAATGTCACTTAGCAAAACGGAACTCATTAAATAATATTTCTAAGAGAAAAGATAAACAGGACTAGCAAAATATGCATTGTGTGTTTCCAAAGCCACTCGACAGTGTATTTCATCCATAGCCAGGACTCACCTGTACAATATCCAGCACCATTCCAGCAGACACTGTTCCAAACCCTGCCAGCAGAAACGGCACCACAATCTGCAGCGCCATGGCCAGTGGCGACTCCTTGGGCATATTCCGGGGAGCGGACCTCTGACTTTCCTCTACTTCCCCCTCTTCCTCTTCGTCCACCTCCCCACCGGAGATGTCCCCTTCGGGAAGCATGGGCTCAGTCTCAGAGTAACGTCCTTCTCCACAGTCTGACAGGCTCACAGAGTTCCGAGCAGCTCGGTCTGGGTGGCGGCGTGCCTCCAGGTGAGGCGGTTCTGGCCGGTAGCCGTTTTGGTGCTGCCCTGCCTCAGGCTTAGGTCCTAGGTCCACCATAGCTAGCCGCTCGTCTTGACACTTGGTGTACCCAGTAGGTACCATGGTATTGAACAGGGAGGTAATCCGTCCAGAGGGCGCTGACTTCAAGGAAAGACCGCTCCACCCACCAACAGCACCACTCATACGCACTGCAAGGCTAGGGCCCAATGAGTCCCCTATTGCGCCCCCTAGAGTATGGATGCTCATGCTGCAGGCGGAAGCTCCGATGTCTCATCTCCTTTCATCCAAACTAGAGCCGCAAGACGAGGGGACTGGTAAAACGGGCTAGACGCACTGAAGGGCTTCCATGTTCTAGCTCAGCTTTGTACTATGTAAATAAACAAAATAGACAGACAATGGAAAAGTTAGGTTTGCTTAACATGATCTTGCTCTACCAAATTGATTGCCCCTTTCCACTATTCCGACTATGGCTCATAATGTGTAAAGTACCAGTGAGAAGTGGAAAACGGATTAGATTACCTTCCAATTAAACGTTAAATTTTTCCTATTTGAACACATTACCAAATACATATCCATATAACAAATAATTACTTTTCACCATATTTTCTCCATTTACTAGATAATACAGATATATATATATCTTGCTAATCTATGGGAATGCTGTGATTATTGTGCATTCATGCCTTTCAAACGTACGAGTATCTTCAAGTTCCACTATAGCAATTAAGTTTTTCATTTTATAAAACAGATTTTAGAGTGCATTAACATCCGACAAGGATCGGATAAATTCAAGTTTGACATCATCAAGTGGTATGGAATTGTGATACTAGAGGTGGTGCGATAGCCAGCTGGCAGCGACTGGCCCTCCTGCCAGCGACAGCCAGCTAACACACTAGCTCGCATTGATAATACCCTGCTCTAAACAGTAGAACGCCAATTGCCCAGAATGGAAACATTAAGCCAATGTATAAACGTAAGTATATTTTTTTCATTGAGTAACCGTACCTTTGACGACGTCACATTAACCAGCCTCTTCAGTAGTTGTTATGAAGAATTGAGACACAATTCTGGACCGCGGATGTGTCAAGAAGCAGAAGTGCCACTGAACATTTATTTCTGCACCGTTGCGCATGCGCAAATTGCTCAGACACAGTTTGATTGTTACGTTCTTAGGTGGAGTAGTGACTTGACACAATTCGTCTGGAATTTGTCTGGAACAGTGTATCTATCAGAGTTTGCCAAACATAGACCTGTAGGTGTCATTGTAAATATGACGCATTACAACTGTGTTAACTAAAAGGAAACATTTAGCAATAACTACTTTAGCGACCCTATCAGGGAATATGTATGATGTTAAGGATGTTCTCAATGTTATGCTGTTGAAATTATACTGCCGAAAGGCATTCTCCAATGAGGCACCTGTCAGTCATCTATTGGCTGCCAACAACAGTACATGCTGCACTGACTTGTATTACATTTAAACAGTAGAGGGTGCTGTACACAATTTCTTTTCCTGCTGTAATTTGACCCGGATGTCGCTCACACTGTAGTGCAACCGGAATCACAACAGTAAAACACATGTTGGATGATCCAAACAAGCCATCTGTTGATAAAATGGAAATGGAACTGAATGTCAAGAAAACAAACTCACAGGACTTACTCGGATGTGGCCATGGACTAGGTTAAAACTGTTTTCATATATTTGACGGATTTATGAAGTGGAGTTTGTGATAATCTGCCGTTTGGTTTACATGCAGTCAGTGTAAAATTAGTGCAACTCCCCCGTCTTACTTTTTTATTTCTTCATTCAGGTCTGCATGACAAGCTTCTCCTCAAGCCCAAGGCTGCCAGCTCTTTTCAGACCCAGATGGTCCCTAGAAGTGGTGGTACAGTACATTACATTATCTTGCTAGCTGTGTGTGGGCATGTGTTTGTGTGTGTTTTGTGAGATAACGTGTAGTTAGACTTGTCTGCTTTGTGAACCGCTTTGCTTGACTTGTGTTGCTGATTTCAGTACTGGACAGGCTGCAGAGCTTCCTGCCGCAGATGGCCCTGGCCAATGAGAAGTTAATGCGGCAGATAGAGCAGGCTCCAGCTGGCCACTACAACATAGAGTGCGTGGAAGAAGCTGAGAAGGTTATTGAGATGGTAAGATTGGAACTGTGGCCCACAAGAGATGGGCCAATCCATTAATGCTGTCAATATGTCTTGAATTGAGTGTTTTCGCTTTCACAGGATGTGGCACTGGTGGAGCTCAGTGGCTCGGAAAGCGACTCAGAAGACTCGCCACAGGAGGACTCCTCCAATTCTGATTCTGAAGAGGAGAGTGCTGTCACAGTGGAGAACCTTAAACTACCGGGCAACAGTCATCGGAAGAAAATGTTCAACATTGAGGTCCTGGACAAGCAGAAAGATTAAGCCATTTGTATTTTTAAGAGACTGGGGCCAGTGACATTGCATACATGGTTGTCCTTTGGGATTTTCTGCCCTAAAATGTTCCTCAACCCTCAAAACCGTCTGGATCACGTGTGAAGGGATAGTAACTGGAGGTTGTGGCCACAGATGGAGGTCAACATAGCCAGAGATCATGAAGTAAGAGAAGCAATTACTGTTTTGAAGTAAGAGGATGTAATTACTGTAGATAGTGATTTTCTTTAATACTCTTTGGCCCCGATCATGGTCACGTTTCAAAGTTTTGAGTTTGCTCATAATATGCCCCGCCACAGGTCATTTTTGGTCTGTTGCCTGTCTATGAAGCTTTAATTTGTAAATGGGTTTAAGATTCAGGCCTATTACTTATTTTATTAAAATATATATGTTAATTGTTCATACTGTAGGTAGGGTTTTGCCCAAAAAACAGTAATTGGTTTTGGAAAGTGTATACCTTTTTTGGGGGTTCTTACTTATAGATTTGTATTATGTCTTGATCTATACTATATTTTCTGACAAATAATATTACATCAGCTTTTCTATTGTATCCAGAAATACAGAACAGAGGAAATGGACTTGCAATGAAGGAACAGGGACTTTATTTACCATTGTGCAACATACAGAAGATGTGGTTATCATAGTGTTCAGGGTGTGAGGGGGGGATATTATATCTCTCCACAGACTTCAGTTCTCTATTCTTTTGACACTGTTCTATAAACTCTTGCATGTTTTCGAAAAATTCTACACGTAATGAAAATCTTTCTTAGCCCTTGTTACCTTGTTGAATAGTCAGGTAGACCACGGAATAAATAGATAACATTTAAAATTAAACTGTTTTAAATTAATACAATTTAGTGTTTATCTTGAAAAATTTAAAAACGTATATAAATCAGGCTTGTGTGACCTATTTCTAACATGCAGTGAGTGGGTGCTCACCTTACAGAAATACAATCCTAAAAATATATCATTGTTCATGTTTACTTCGTTTGTTAAAAAAATATTTACAAATGAATTATTTTTCACAAAAGGAGTGATAATCTTTTGTAAGGGACCAGACAGACTAGAATAAAATTTAACTTTTGTAGCGTATTCATGATTGAGATGTCACTTGATAAAACTAACACCTTTGCAGTGCAGAAATGCATGTTTGTGTCCAGTATTCAGCCTTTAAAAAGGTAAATCAGACTTCCATGGCACATGAAGAACTGTAATCTTGACCATAAAACAGAGCCAACGATCAAATCCACACTGGCATGGTATTGTAAAATCCACTTCTGGGTGGTTCACTTGATGTATGAGATTTATGTTTTGCACGTGTCCTTTATCCATAATGCAAGTGTCTGACAAATGCTAGAAGCCGTAGGCACATTGGGGAGAATGTGGCAGAGATGATTTTTCGGGCTCTCCTCCGTCTCACACGTTTAGCAAAGCAGTTGCCGGACGCCTGAAAAAGGCGATCCCTTTCAGACTGACTAGCCGGTCATGAATAAGAGTCTTTCTGTAAGGGCAGCCTCAGTACTCCACGGTGATTGCTTTGGTCCTGAGGTATTCATTAAGCGCATCCTCTCCTATGGGCAGGAAAGATACACAGAACATTGGTAAAAACAACAGAAATTAGAAACATTAAGTTGATAGATTTGATTAATGTTCTATCAGTTATCTAAATAGAAACCTCAGTGTTTCCTACATCACCCCTTTTATAGTCTCATGCAAGTCTTCTTACTTACCAAGGTCTTTGCCAAATCCAGACTGTTTGAAGCCACCAAAAGGTGATGCAACGTCTGTCTTGTTGTATGTATTGACGAACACTGTTCCGGCTTCCAGTTTCTCACTGACATACATGGCCTTGTTGATGTCACGAGTGAAGACACCAGACGCCAAACCAAATTCTGTGTTATTGGCTCTTTGCAGCACGCCATCTACATCACTGGGGTTAGATAGAAAATTTGGAAGGGAAATTAGTGGAATATCGAACAGGAGAACTATATAACTTAAGATTTGTATTAAATGTATGACTTTTAGTACATCACTACATTGTTTTTCATTACATATTTCCACGGTAAAAATTGTTTTTAAAGAACAAACCCGTCTTTAAACTTGGACACCACCATGATAGGGCCGAAGGACTCCTCTATTGCGATGAACATGTGGTCCTCTACATCAGTGAACACAGTGGGCTCCATGAAATACCCTATTGGGATAAGAAACACACCTTATATTAACTTTGGACTAATAGTCAACAAATCACCTGAACATTGACATCTACAGAAAGAGTGGCCTTATGAAACAGTGAGTGGCATTTTAGATGTTGTCTATTATTTACACTATACTGCACTAATGACCTGCGTAGTAAACCATATTGTAATACACATACAGTATATCGTCCATTAGCTGTATCAATAGATACCTGGCCTGTCCACCTGGCGGCCACCACAGATCAGCGTGGCCCCCTCCTTCAGGCCCACCTCACAATACTCCACCAGTTTGTCTAGGTGGGCCTTGTGGTTCTGGGGCCCGTGGTCCGTCGAGCGGTCCAGAGGATCGCCAATCTTCATCTTCTTTATCTCCTCCACCTGTTGGGAGCATGCGGTGGGTCGCTAGTCAAACTGTTCTTTGGGGTTACTTACTTACTGTGATGCACTGTGTTGACAGTATACGTACGCGTGGAGGGCACTCACCACTCTCCTAATGTACTCATCGTGAATGGACTCCTCTACAAACAGACGGCCAGCTGCAATGCAATTCTCCCCTTTATTGAAGAAAACAGAACTCATGCCCTGCCGACACAGAGCGATGGAGGAGTAGGTTGGTGAAGCAATATGACATGAAGTGAATGTCGGATAAGAACATACAGTGCATCCGGAAAGTATTCATACCCCTTCACTTTTTCCACATTTTATTATGTTACAGCCTAATTCCAAAATGGATTAAATAAAAAAAAATTCTCAACATTCTACATACGATACCGCATAATGACAAAGTGAAAAAAGTTCTAGAATTTTTTGCAAATGTATTAAAAATAAAAAATAAAAAATATCACATGTACATAAGTATTCACACCCTTTGCTGTGACACTCAAAATTGAGCTCAGGCGCATCCCGTTTCCACTGATCATTCTTGAGATGTTTCTACAACTTGATTGGAGTCCACCTGTGGTAAATTCAATTGATTGGACATGATTTGGAAAGGCACACACCTGTTTATATAAGGTCCCACAGTTGTCAGTGCATGTCAGAGCACAAACCAAGCTATGAATTCCAAGGAATTGTCTGTGGACTTCCGAGACAGGATTGTATCGAGGCACAGATCTGGGGAAGGGTACAAAAAAATGTCTGCAGTATTGCAGGTCCCAACAAGCACAGTGGTCTCCATCATTCGCAAATGGAAGAAGTTTGGAACCACCAGGACTCTTCCTAGAGCTGGCCGCTCGGCCAAACTGAGCAATCGGGGGAGAAGGGCCTTGGTCAGGGAGGTGACCAAGAACCCGATGGTCACTCTGACAGAGCTCCAGTGTTCCTCTGTGGGGATGGGAGAACCTTCCAGAAGGACAATCATCTCTGCAGCACTCCACCAATCAGGCCTTTATGGTAGAGTGGCCAGACAGAAGCCACTCCTCAGTAAAAGGCACGACAGCCCGCATTGAGTTTGCCAAAAGGCACCTAAAGGACTTTGACCATGAGAAACAAAATTCTCTGGTCTGATGAAACCAAGATTGAACTCATGTCTGCTCATGAAGCGTCATGTCTGGAGGCAACCAGGCACTGCTCATCACCTGGCCAATACCATCCCTACAGTGAAGCATGGTGGTGGCAGCATCATGCTGTGGGGCTGTTTTTCAGCGGCAGGAACTGGGAGACTAGTCAGGATCAAGGGAAAGATGAATGCGGCAATGTACAGAGAGATCCTTGATGAAAACCTGCTCCAAAGCGTTCTGGACCTCAGACTGGGGCGAAGGTTCACCTTCCAACAGGAACACAACCCTAGGCACACAGCCAAGATAACAAAGGAGTGGCTTCGGGACGAGTCTGTGAATGTCCTTGAGTGGCCCAGCCAGAGCCCAGACTTGAACCCAATTGAACATCTTTGGAGAGATCTGAAAATGGCCGTGCACCGACTCTCCCCATCCAACTTGAGCGCTTGAGACGATCTGCAAAGAAGAATGGGAGAAACTGCCCCAAAATAGGTGTGCCAAGCTTGTAGCATCATACTCAAGAAGATTTGAGGCTGTAATTGCTGCCAAAGGTGCTTCAACAAAGTATTGAGTAAAGGGTGTGAATACTTATGTACATCCATCCATCCATCAGCTATACCGCTAATCCTATGCAGGGTCGCGGGGGGGCTGGAGCCTATCCCAGCCGACACAGGGCGAGAGGCAGGGTACACCCTGGACAGATCGTCAGTCTATCACAGGGCCGACACATAGAGACAGACAACAACTCACACTCACACCTACGGACAATTTAGAGTCACCAATTAACCTGCATGTTTTTGGACTGTGGGAGGAAACCGGAGTACCCGGAGGAAACCCACGCAAACACGGGGAGAACACACAAACTCCACACAGAAAGACCCTTGGGTCAGGTGGGGATTGAACCCAGGACCTTCTTGCTGTGAGGCAACAGTGCTACCCACTGAGCTACTTTTATCACTTTGTCATTATGCGGTATTGTATGTAGAATGTTGAACATTTTTTTATTTAATC
This sequence comes from Galaxias olidus, assembly GCA_026901105.3. Classification (NCBI taxonomy): domain Eukaryota; kingdom Metazoa; phylum Chordata; class Actinopteri; order Galaxiiformes; family Galaxiidae; genus Galaxias; species Galaxias olidus. The sequence continues at coordinate 9,657 of JAPMUY010000658.1, read as the reverse complement.
CATTTTGGAATTAGGCTGTAACATAATAAAATGTGGAAAAAGTGAAGGGGTATGAATACTTTCCGGATGCACTGTATCTATTGATTGATGATCGATAACTTTGTTAATGTCGTTTTATGACCCTGTCTCACCATGCGGACAGCCTTGTCCATGTCGCAGTCGCTGAAGATGATGAGAGGAGACTTCCCTCCCAGCTCCAGAGAAACCTTCTTTAAGTTACTGAGCGCACAACTGAAACAACAAGAAAATGGTGTGGCAGGAGTTGGGAGTTGATAGCTGGTTGAAAAACTTTGAAAAACCTTTTCCTAGTCTCTTGTCATACTCTACCTCTTCATGATCTGTTTGCCAATGGGGGTGGAGCCGGTGAAGCCTAGCTTGCGGATGTCGGGGTGGTCCGACATACGCTGGCCCACCATCCCACCTGGACAGAAAGAGTTAATATAAAAAGGTTAAAGAAGTTACGAAGGTTATGACGAAGGACCTTGTTTCCATATGTGAACCCCACAGTGGATGTGAAAAAAGGACAGTCATTGTTCTGGTCCTACGAGCATGCTGTTAGGCCATAGGCACCTGAGCCGGGTACAATGTTGATGACTCCTTTGGGAATACCAGCCTTCACCGTCAGCTCAGCAAACTTCAGGGCTGTCAGTGGAGTCACCTGTCAGACAGATCAAGGCTATTAGAACACAGGGGAGGGCAGTACAATTCCATGAGCTGCAGACGATATAAAAGACGTATGAATAAAGCAATAGATTTGATATCCCTACATGCATAATGTCCTTATGTGCTCTAATCTAGGCCAATGTCTAACCACTAATTCATATTCATATCCTCCTTTTGCGACACCCCCATGTCGTGCAAATGTAGAGGATGATAACTGACGCCACATGTACAGTAAACTTTAACAGCCAGCCAGCACATATTCAAAAACACACATACACAAAGGCTGGTATAGTGTGCATGTGCTTGTGTCTAATTGTCTTATATGCGTGCATGCTACAAATGTGTGTGTGTGTGTGTGTGTGTGTGTGTGCTCATGTGTTAGTGATGTCTAACCTGTGCAGGTTTTAAGACAAGCGTGTTCCCAGCTGCAAGGCAGGCAGCACTCTTCCAGGCCAACATCATGAGAGGATAGTTCCATGGGATGACAATTGCACAAACACTGGCACAAAGTAAATACAACACACTCAGTATAAGAGGGAGCTCCAACATCACTGAACAGGCAAATGTTTAAATGGATTTGTCAACATTGTGCTCTCGCACAGAAAACTACATATTACATGACATATGCTTATCATACCGATGTAAAGGTTGTGAACTCTTACCCCAGCGGCTCCTTCTTAGTAAAGGTCAGGTTACGATTGGGCCTGGCCTGGTTGATGGGTATCGTCTTACCCTATGGAGCACATAAAACAAAAATGGCCAAAACGCACTGATGCAACATGGTGACGTGAGTGTAGCTTTTCTGTTCACATTGAGTAGGTGTGGTCTATCAAAGGGGAGAGTACCTGGATCTTGTCACACCAGCCAGCGAAATAGCGGAAAGTCTGGATGGACATGCCCACGTGGGTCTTTAAAGCAAGTGTATACACAGCCCCAGAGTCCATTGACTCGATTGTGGCCAACTCCTCTTGGTGTTCCTCCATAAGGTCTGCTAGTCTGTGAGGTGGAAACAGAGGCAGTGAATGAGAAAATGAAAGATGATAAAACATCAAGAAAATGGCTGTTTTTAAAAAGGTGTAATGAATCTATTTTTTTGGTAGAACAAAAGTGCACAGGAGAGAATGAAGCATGAAGTCCATAGTGCACGACCACTAGGGGGTGCTGTAGGCTCAGTCCTCACTTGTAAAGCAGTGTGCCCCGGTCTCTGGGGTTCATCCTGCCCCAGGGACCCGTCTCAAAGGCTTCTTTAGCTGCTGCTACTGCCCGGTCTACATCCCCCACAGAGGCAAAGGCAACCTTACAGATCACCTAAAAAGGAAAATCTACATTTGAAAATGTATAGAAACATATGTATATCTTTCCTATTCATTTTATTTAACCAAAGGGTAAACTAATCTACTATAGATAGACTATGCACGTGCATTTTATACAGCATGCACTGATGTGAAACTCACAGAGCCATCTGCAGGGTTGATGGTGTTACTGGTCTTGCCGTTCTCTGCATCCTCAAACTTGCCATCGATGAAACACTGGTATGGCATGTTCACAGTCATGTTGTTGATTTCTGTTGTTGCCTAGGATTCAATGCATTTCAGCAGTCACATTTCAACTAATTCAAACACATAACAATGCAAAAAACCTATAAACAAAGGAACGTTTAAAAAAGAAGAAAAAAAAGTGTTTTTTGTAGCAATGTTTGTCCAACGTTGGTTATGGTGGTGAATGAAAAAAGGACTGATCCCTTACATAGTCGATGACGAGCTCCTCTTCCTGGTCCTCTCCCCTCTGCCTCCTGACGACCATCTGGATGAAGTCCTGGAAAGTGGTGGCCATGTACACATCCTCGTTCTGAAGTTGGACCCCCGCACACTTCTGCTTGATCTCCTCCACAAGCCTGGACAAACGCCAGGTAAACAAAGAGTCACCCGTAAGCAGTGACGCTGGCCCTTGCTGAGCTTGAGTGACCTTCCTTAAAGGCTCAACGTAACCCGGCCAGCTGCTGCATGAGCTACACTCACCGGACAACGTCCATAGAGGCAGCTCCGGACTTGAAGAAGTCGGTGGCGTCCTCAATGGCAGCCACATTGCTCAGGATACTTTTCCAGATGGTCTGTGATGACAACAACACTTTGTATATTTTCGTCTCTGGTAGTGTCAACACACAGGTGCAGAAAGGCCGTATAAAAATGACCACTATAGTGACATACCCTGATTTCCTCAGCCATCGTTTTCTCATCGTCCGTCAACTCCACGCTGGTGCTCTCTCCTGTGGAGAAGTACTTTGAAGAAGGGATCATCTTCCCGTCCTCGAACTGCAGACTCTTCACCAGGACCTTTGAAAAAAAATTTAAGAAAAAAAGACAGGGAAAAACAGACATGAAAATGTCAAAAAAAAATTATTCAAGCTTCCATGTAGTCAAAGACGACACAATAAATAGAAACGTACATAAAATTAGCTATATATTACAGACAGTAAAGCATAAGGGGGCCAAAGCGGCTCAGACACAGCACTTATAGTATCAACAATAACAACATACCCAAAGCTATCTTGCTACTCACAGCCTTTTCGTCGGATCCAAACAGAACCAGGCCATTTTTGGTGACCAGGCCTGGTTTGGATGCACCTTCAATCTCCAAAGGCTGACCTGCTGGCACTGACCCGCCCATCATGGACGACCCGTAAAGGGTCACGCTCTGTGGAGGGACAAGATAATAAGCTTTCAAAAAAGAAAACAAACCAAACAACAATGGGTGTGAAAGACGGTGTGTGTGCTTGGAGCTTCCCACCTGCCCATCTATGACAGTCCAGGCCCCAGGGACCTTGTCGTGGCCACGGATCCAGTTGTGGATGGCCTCTGCTGGCTGGGCCATGTCGACCTGAGGGAGGGTTTAAAGAAAATGAGGAGGGCTTAAAGAGGGGAGGGAACCTCGTCTATTTATCAATCAGAGGTCTTTTGTAACTTTCAAGGAATGACAAAAACAGCTAGTTTCCTGTAATCGAGCGACACAGAAGAGCAGCCTTAAAAATAACCCTCCTCTCTCTCCTGAGGAATGTAGGGCAATCCTGAAGCCAGGCTCTAGTGACAGCGGCAACCCCTCCAGTACCTCCTCTAAGAAACCAGCCCCACTGAACCAGACCCCTCTCATTCCCTCATCCTTTAGGGGCCATTAACAATGTTTTCTTGAAGTAGGAAATGTCCAGGCTATAAAATGAATAAGTGCTAAGGTTAAATGAACCGGCTGCCTATTACAGTAAGTTCCTTCCAGCTTTCATCAACGGTCAAAGAGCAGACACATTTCTGTAAACGGTGTAGCTGGTGTTCCTTGACTTTAGAATAAACTAAAGTTGACAAACCCTATATCACCATGGGAGTATGATGTATTATCAATGCAATTACATTTACAGAGGCAAACAAACACTCTTATATCACATGAATTAATGGATGTTGAACATCTCCTGTTCACCTTTGAGTTTGACTTTTTTTGGATGCCTTCGTAGCTGGCTCCCTCTTCAGTCTGGGGAACCCGAGGGGCCTTCCTATCAGCTATGAGCTGCACAGACTCCACCTGCGGCACAAACACACAACGATAGCCTCTCACTCCACTGGAAGTCTGGCAGACCAGTCTATGGGTCTATGTGTGGAGTTGGGCACAACATACAGCAGTGGTAAACAAAGTACGCTACGGAGGGGAACCATTACGTCCGTACAAGTTGCAAAACATGTCCAGATTGTAAAGTCACGGTGACTGCAGGTGTGTGCCTATTGTTGGGTGGGCACGGCGTGGCTATGGTTACCATGGCCTTGATGCCCTCGGGAAAGAGGAAGCGGTTGTACAGAGAGTCCACCGTGTCGTTGGGTTCCACAGCACACTCTCTCTGGAGCAGGATGGGGCCTGTGTCCAGGCCGTCATCAGCCCAAAAAATGGAGAAACCAGCCTTCTTGTCGCCTTGGATCAGGGTCCTGTCAAGGACAACACACACACATGCAGTCCAAACACAGAACAAAGTATAACACATACTATACACAGAGCTGAAAAATAGCACCAGAAGATTAAGTGTACACAACAAACCAAAATGTAATAAGATAAGAACCAGAACAAGCTTATATTATGAGCTAAACAATATCATTCAGATCAGGGAAACACCTAAGATGCCTTGTAGTGAATTCTATTAAGAGTGAAAACGGTAGATTTAGCCAATACAGTCTTGTGCACTTAGTCATTCACACTAGCCCACACATAATGACCCTCCCACAGACACACCCCCACCTGCACAAGACAGCATGGCAAACACAAGGAGATAACAGAGGCAGTAAAAGATAAGGCTCAGTGAATGAAACTAACCAGCTGGCTATGAACTGCAAGCCACACAGAATTGGTTTAGACTGAAGCTTACCAGTTAAGTCTACACTACAACCCTGCAGACTGTCAGCAGCGTATCCTGAAGCATTTCCCACATTGACACAATATGGAAAGGCTAGTGAAATTACTTTTTAAATTATGTCACAGTAAACTCCAAAGTTCCCAGATAGACAGCTAGCTAGTCTATCATATTTATAGTCAGACGATAACTTTGACATTTCTAGCCTCAAAGAAAGCATTTGCAACTATAGAACCCTGACGATTCTCCCAACCGACAGACGATACACTGACACACTTTCACCATGACCACTTGCTTGGCTTATCCCTAATCCCGATAAAGTCTTTAACCCCTAACTTTCTAACAGCACCCACCCCCCTCCCCCTCCTCCTCCTCCTCCTCCTCCTCCTCCTCCTCCTCCTCCTCGCTCTAACCATCAAACTCCTAACATCCTGCACTCCCTCTCTCTATCGTACCAATTGATAGCGGAGGCTCCCCGGTGCAGTGGCAAGATGGAGGGGTGGTAGATGATGGAGCCGTGCCTCGGGTGGTCGATGACGTTCATGGGGATGAACTGGGAGCAGAAGGGCATGACGTTGAGCTCGGCGCCCACGGCCTTGTAGGCCTCCACCACCTCCGGGATGGGCTTCCCTTTGAGGCGCCAGCGCGGGAACTTGAACACCGGCGTCCCGTCCTTCTCTGCTGCCACGGCTGGGAGAGAGATAGAAAGGGAAAGTCAAGGGGATTTGTACAACTACATAGTTTAATGTCTGTGGAAGTACACATTATTATGGGGTGCAACAGGTCTAGTAGAGGCACACGGATCGGTTTGTATCACGGTTTTGGTGTCACGGATCGGTTCGGTAAATTTTGTACAATAAGGGGAAATACAATTGCCATTTCCAATGTTCTCTCATTAATTTGCCGGATTTTGTTTATTTATACCAATTTGAGACTAAATCCACAAATTGTCTTTCGAAAAGAAAAAGTGTCACTGACTAATTAAACAAATAAAAGATACATGTGGAATATACCGTACATCAGCTAGGTGTGTGCTTTTGTGGCTCTCATACAGGGGGCGTGTTCATACAACTGTACAACTGTGTGTGTGTGTGTGTACATGTGTGTAGCATACAGGGTTTATGGTCACCCCCAGCTCACCATGTCTCACTCTAACATGTAACCAACACTGGGCCCACCTGCTGCAAACAAATTATCCACACACAGTGAATGGGTGAGGCAGTGACAAGTGTTTCTGCATTTCTTCCACATATCTTCTATGCCATGTTTCTTTCAAATGACTGGATCCATCGCCTCAGTTTTAAATGTATATTTACACTAAAAGCTCGAAGGTGTGGTGTGTGTGTGTTGGTGGGTTGGGGGGTTCGCTTTCTTCCGAATATTTTCTCAGAAAACAGAGATCATTGGCCATTGGCCAAATAGCACTAACTTCTCTTTTCTATTCGAGAGACTCAAATGGTCAGAAAACCACTGTACAAATGTTTACAGCCTGTAATTGAAGCTCCCTACAAGACAGGCCTTGCAGTAGTTGTCTGGAGAAGGATGTATGCCTAGGTCTCTATTCCTTTAAAAGTGAAAGGGGGAGGTACAGTATATTTCCAGAACTTTCTATCTTCTGGCGGTTCTTTGCAAATCTGATTGACTCAGGTCTCCAGCACGGAATTAAAGCAAATAGCAACAGAAAAAAGTAAAAGTAGAGGTTTTCAAGGGTAAAAGGCATGGAGGTGCCCAGAGGGCCACGCTTACAGGCCCAGCTGATGATGTATCCAGTGGGTATTGCATCATCTCAAAGCATCTGCTGTGGGCCGGACAGACATTTTACCTCAGCAGTCCTACATCTCTCAGGCCATACAGGGCCTCAACATGACCAGACAATGGGTCCAGTCTCCCACGGCTAACGCAGGACAGAGGCCCAGCTTTTGTAGACTCAACACGGATCTACCTCAATTCTAGGCAGAGGCCTCTTCTGAGAACCAGAGAGAGGGGGGGGGGGGGGGGGGGGGCTGAGGCATCCAGGGCCCAGTTACTGTCTCTGTTCCTCGGGCACAGCATCACGGCTCACTGAAGGACGTGACTGGGAGTAATCATGTACACAAACTCTGCTAACTTAGTTGGAGCGTGAGAGAGAACTAGCTGTCACTCAGCTTAGAGACACGCATTGAGCGAGCGAGCGAGCGAGAGAGAGAGAGAGAGACTTACCCAGAGGGTCTGCCTTTCCATCCTTGTCTGGAACAGTGAACACGCCCACCACCTTGTGACCCTGTTTCCGTAGGTTACTGTAGACTTCCTGTCCAAAAAGGCTCTGGCCAATCAGGGCCAATTTCAGCTTATTTTGGTAATAATGCTGCAGTAGGGAAAACAATAAAACATCTACTGAATGATCAACAGTTAGCATAGTCCATTTTTCCAAAGACTTGTTTAGATATTAAATGTTATATAAAAGATCCAGTTGGATGTGCATTTGTGCATCTGACACTTTTACTACCTTTTGCAGTTTAAGTGTGCACTTACATTCATGTTTCCTTAAATATCCTCTCTTGACAATTTATATTTTAAGTAGCGCCTCCCTATCGGGCATACTTAATGGGTTTTGAATTTGTGCTTTACTGAAGAGATGTACGGAAGGCTATTGGTTGGTTTTAAGAGCGGGCCCACATACTCATGTTACAGATGGAACGGGCTAATCTGGTAGTAAAGTTTGAAAGTCCATTTGAGTGGGCAGTTCATGGCGTCTTATGCTGAAGTCATTGGAGGTTTGTATAAAATAAATTCATCAATAATATCATATATCTAATTTCCCTCTGACATTTTGTTGTACTATTTGGTAATTATCATCATCATCATCTTCATCCGCTTTGTCCGGGGTCGGGTCGCGGAGGTAGCAGTTCCAGCAGGGCATCCCAAACTTCCCTTTCCCGGGCCACATTAACCAGCTCTGACTGGGGGATTCCAAGGCGTTCCTAGGCCAGTGTGGAGATATAATCCCTCCACCTGGTCCTAGGTCTGCCCCGCGGCCTCCGCCCAGCTGGACTTGCCTGGAACACCTCCCTAGGGAGGCGGCCAGGTGGCATCCTTACTAGATGCCCGAACCACCTCAACTGGCTCCTTTCCACGCAAAGAAGCAGCGGCTCTACTCCGAGTCCCTCACGAATGGCTGAGCTTCTCACCTTATCCCTAAGGGAGATGCCAGCCACCCTCCGGAGGAAACTCATTTCCACCGCTTGTATCCGCGATCTCGTTCTTTCGGTCATGACCCACCCTTCATGACCATAGGTGAGAGTAGGAACGAAGATAGACCGGTAGATTGAGAGCTTTGCCTTCTGGCTCAGCTCTCTCTTCGTCACAACGGTGCGATAAAGCGACTGCAACACCGCACCCCTGCTCCAATTCTCCGGCCCATCTCTCGTTCCATTTTCCCCTCACTCGAGAACAAGACCCCGAGATACTTGAACTCCTTCACTTGGGGTAAAGACTCATTCCCTACTTGGAGTAGACAATCCATCGGTTTCCTGCTGAGAACCATTTGGTATTTGGTAATTACATAAAATAATACTGAAATGTATGTTAATTATCATGGCATTGCCTTATATATTGTTACCTTTGTGTGTATTGACAGGTACAAAGCCTAGAACGGTGAATAGCCTCACGATCATCACACTACAGAAGCAGGCTGTCAACCTACACTACATCAGGCTTGCACAGGCGGCGTCTCGCTTTACTCTTGCGTATTCTGACGCAACTTTCCCAGAGCAGGCAAAGCCGCGAGGAACACCGTTCAGTAACGTGGCAGACCGACTGTGACACTTTACAGGTTTCGGATGACAAATTTGCAATATTGCGTAACATTCCATGCACATTATAACTGTATGTCCATTAGATACCGTTATGGCATTATTGGCTGAATTGGTATGCAGCCAAGCATGGGCATATTTCTGCTATGCATGACTGTCACTAACGACAGATGTGTAGATTTAGCGCTAATTTATCAAGCTGTTTTAAACGCTAATACAAATATAGCCGCGTAAGGTTAACATTATTGTCGTCAGCTCCAAAAATTATTTTAGCACAGAGCAATGCAACAAGCATAAACAATACTCACGGAACTGCTGGAGAATTTTCTAATGATAGTGCTGGCTGTCCACAGCATAGTGGCAGATTTTACAAATAGTAAACAAACAATTATTTTACTACGGAATTAATCCAACGTGTGGATGTGTGTTTGCTGCACACACCTGTCTTGTCTGACAGTTGCAGTCAGCTAACAGCCTCCCAAAACCAGTGTGCGAGCTAGCTTGAACGTGCGCGCTCACAATCTTCACTTCGTCAAGGCACGCACGGTTGCGCCTGTTATAAATGCGCATAACCATCACGGTTTAGTTGCCTGGGGATTCCACCACCTTTTACTTAATTTTCCTGATATTGGCAGTGTACGTCACTAAAGCGTAGATATTAATTAAACAGGTTTCATGAGAACACATTAAAATCAAACACTTTAAAACCAAATGTCTCCACGGGTGTAGTTTGAAAGTGAAAACGTGCATGCATTTTATTGCATCCAATAGTTTTTTTTCCCATCGAGTCGTCTAATAGGCATTTAGCCAACTTTACAGAGG